>JAIUZE010018040.1:0-34702 GCA_022085475.1 Heliosperma pusillum
TGGGTGACCTCCTGGGAAGGTTCCGGGGATGTGCATGAGTGAGGACAAAATGCGCTGGAAAGGACCCGTGTTGATCTGTGGGCCATGTACACAGCCTGGAGAGCTATCATGAGTGACCGCTCCCGACCCAAGGTTTGGGCCGGGGTGTTACACTTACCGTCTTGCCGTTTCCACTTCCCATAAAACCCCAAAAGTCAAAATTTTACAACTACTATAAATACTCTACACATTCATCACATCACCAACACTTCCTCTCTCCTCCTAAAAATTCTTCCACACTCAAAACACTCACAACTTTCGAAACTTTCATCATCACCATGGCATCAAAACCTGTAAATAATGTTCCCACTTCCTCTACCCGGTCATTCATCAAAACACAGTCGCCCAAACCACCATGCCCCACCACTGACCCTGCCGTCTCTTCCCCTCCAATCCAAATAAACCCAAAGCCCACCAACGTCGATTATGATCGTGGCAAACAAAGTACGGTTAGAAAGCGTCGAAAACTCGAGAAGGGTAAGAATAAAGTGCTTAATGAAGAGCCTCCAGTTGAGGAGATAAAGGAGGGGGTTAAACGGTACGGTGTTAAGCGTACCTTTTTCCGAGAGTACATGGACCAAGCCACGACTCAAGGAATTGACAAACTCCGTCTCACCAAAAAGGACCGGACTCTTGTCAATCGGGTCTTCAAATACGGAATTTATGCTGGTGATTACTATCCCGAGACTTGGTATGAGAAGGTTGAAGCTCTTCGGCTCTTTTCTTATTTCTTGAAATTTCGAAAATGGGTTCAAATCTACTTGTTTTCGGGTTCGGTATATTCGATTGAGGTACTTTAACTCTATGCTTCTGTTTCCATTTAAGATGGTAGTTTGCATGCAGTGGTAAACGGTCAAGAGCTCACTATCTCCATTAACGACTTTTGCACTCTTTTTTCCGTCCCTAATGATGGCATGGAAATAAATCTGAGTGCAGCATGGCGAGGGGTGGAGAATGAAGCTATGTTGGAGATTAAATAATATTTTAATCACAATGCTACGGGAACGAGTTGTGTGTTGACCGACTCATTCTTCCAAAATTCAAATTCTTTTTCAATTTTTTGTGGAATACCATAATTCTGCGAAGGGGTGGTCGGGACAAGGTGTCCAATTACGAGA
Source organism: Heliosperma pusillum (assembly GCA_022085475.1). Taxonomy (NCBI): domain Eukaryota; kingdom Viridiplantae; phylum Streptophyta; class Magnoliopsida; order Caryophyllales; family Caryophyllaceae; genus Heliosperma; species Heliosperma pusillum. Next base: position 1,158 of record JAIUZE010018040.1, read on the forward strand.
TGGTTGCGGTTTACTCATGGCTTGAGGGTAGGAAGGTTATTCTCCCTATTCTTATTTTTCATCGCATTATTCAAACAAGTGTGACGATCACTAAGGAAAACTCGTCCACCACTATTGATTTGCCTTATGGAATGTGTATTTCCCGTCTTTGAGGGGCTAAGAAGGTGGTGGATCCCGGGATTTACGGTGTTTTCAGTAGGGATGAAATGTGTGGCAAGATTTTTAATCTAATGAAAATTGGGGTTGTCGAAACAAATTTGATCTTCTTGGTAAAGGGTAATAGTGTTGTTGACAAAGCTACTGATGGGGTGACAGTTGGCCATGAGGTCTTCGTGGATATTGGAGAAAACTGGACTCATATATTACGAGTATCCAAGAAACATTTGAGACCCATATGTCAAGCATTGTCTCGGGTTTGGGGTAAGGGGCAACAAATGTTGGGGATAGTTTACCAGACGTGGTAACATGGATGAAGGGTGTCGATGATTGATTAAAGAAGCTTGAGCGCAGTGTGGTCAATGTTCAAGATGACGTCTTCCGCCATGGATGTCGATTGGATAATTTTGTTAGTCAAGGGGGAGCCATACATTAAGATGTGCGAAGTATCCATGAAGATGTACCTACGGTGTTGGAAGCTACCAAAGCCTTGTCCTTCAAGATTTTAAACTTCGATACTTTTCTTATAGCTCAGGCTAATCATTTTCTCTCATGTTTTGATTGTCTTTCCTCCTTAGAATACCGTACTCGTCCCAATTATGTCTACCCGAAAATCATCAGACAACCTAGGACTTGAAACCATCCTTGCCTTACCTTATTTTGCCCTTCTTGAACTTTATTTTCTTTATCCTTCATTTGGCCCACTTGGCTTTTAAACACTATATTTTGCTTGGTTTATAATAAACATATTTTATTGTGCTTACCTAAACTTTGATTATCTTGCTTATAATATTGGTTTTGCGTTATATTTATTTCCTCGCTAAGTATTATTCTGGTTGTTTTATATCTTGTTCTCATCTTTTCGATGATATCAAGAAGGGAAAGAAATAATCTTGATTTAAGTATTTGTCTAAGCTTGATCCTTGTAAATTCCCTTAGTCTCTTAAGGTCCTTAGGTGCTTATACTTTGAATATGGATGCCTTGATCTTGCGTTCTACCCACTATGATTTTGATAGTTTTTGTTGAGGGGGGAACTTAACTTAGTAAAAAATCATGAGAGGCTTGCCATCATCAAAAAGGGGGAATTTGTTGGACCATATAGTTATATGTTTATGTTTTGATAATGACAAGTGTGTTTGTATAATAGATATGCTTGTGCGTGTAATTGTTTGCACGTAAAGTTATAGCTAGTTTAGCTATAACTCTGAAAATATGTGAAGCAAAAGTGAAGCAAAGTTATAGGTCATTGTACTATAACTTTGAGATTTCTGAAGTACAGTTATAGTTGTTTCTACTATAACTTTGAGTGATAATCAAGCTCAAGATCAAGAACAATGACGAAGCTTTTTTAACGGTTTCGCTAATCCCGCTAATTAGCTACAATCAAATAACAATTTATAACTCCTAGACCAACATAAACTATCTCAAATAAGGTAGTAAAATGGTAAGAATAGGGTCGAACCTAAGAGAAGACGGTATTAGCTAAATTAAACTAATCTAGACTCTTGCAAAATATCAATTAACAAAGCTAATTACTCTAATAAAAAATTAAGGTACTAATTACTAATTAAGACACTAATTAAAACAAAGGCTTGAATTAATTACAAACTATGATATTCACAATGGGAAAACATGTAGGAAAACATAGATGGGGGAATTTGGGTAAAAAGATGAGTTAACTTGAAACATGAAATTCTAGTCTAGACACTTGCACAAACACCTTCTATGCAATTAATCAAATATGAGAGAAATACTTAGTGTAATTATCCCAAGTAACACAACAATTAGCAAAGAAGACCCCTTTATACCTCTCCTCTTATTTATCTAATACTACCTCCTAAGAAATAGTCAACATGAATTAAACCACCCAAGATTGACCCTTTACAACTTAACCAACACTTATTAAAACATAAGCACAAGCAAAGGAGTAAGCTTTAAGTATTAAAACAAAGGATTAAGCTAGAATCATGCAATTCAACACTAAACCATGTAAAAATCACACAACATATAATTTATCACCCAAAAGACTCTAACTTTAAACCAAAGTTGAAGTCTTTCAAGTTTACTTCACACATTCAAGTATAGGTTGACAATTCCTACCAAGAACAAGCATTCATTAAGCAAATAAAATGTCAAGCTAGTCAAACCAAACATTCATCCACTCAACATGAAAGATTAACACAAACAAATTATATTAAATAAGAAAGAAGAGGATTAGAGAGTCATACAATGCTAAAGGTGTGAACTTGTTCAAATTACACCAAGTAATGAAGAGATTAGCTACCCATAATCCTTATATTACAACCCATGTCTAAGTTCAAACCAATTACAAAAGCCAAAATGAAGAACAAACTAGAGAGAATTCTAAGGAAAAATGTGTTGTTCAATGTTGTATGCTAAGTTGTTGTGTCTCTCTGTTCAGTTTTCTTCTTATATACCCTTGGTCCGCAAACCTAGGGGCCTTGAAAAATGGGCTTTCAAAAGACAAGACGGAGAAATGAAGAACAATCGCGCTGAGACTTGGACGCTGGCAGCGTCCTACGACGCTGGCAGCGTCGTGGTGACGCTGGCAGCGTCCCCTGACGCTGGCAGCGTCTCGTGCTGCCAGTCTTCCCTTTGCTTTTCCTTCTTGACTTTCGTTGACCCTTGGATTTTGGACCCGCCTTGACTTCCATTGACCCATTGGGTTTGATCTTCTTGCCTTGATGATTCATTACTAGCCCACTCCAATTTCCGGGTTTTGGGTCTCGGGTTTCGGGTTTGACTTTCGTTGACTTCCGGGTTTGACTCTCAAAATTGACTAAAATTACTAAATAACAACATTATTTCAAAGACTAAGGTTAACATAAAACAACGCTAATGACCCGTAAAAAGTAAAACAAATGACCCTAATAAATACTACTAGACACAACACAATTTGGTGTTGTCAAATACCCCCACACTTGGACTTTTACTCGTGCCGAGTAAAACTCGAGATTAGCAAGACAAACACGAGTCCAAACATAGCATGTGAAGGTAATGACCTCTCTTCCCTCACCACTACCTTCTTATATCTCCCTCAAAACAATAATCCTTCTATTAAAAAAAAAAAAATGACTCAAGGTTGTTTTAACACTCTTCCCTTACCACTTCCTACTTATAACTCTCTCTAAACAAGAGTCGACACACCACCAACTCCGACTCATTCCAACTCAACTCCTCCCTTCTTATAGCTCCCAAGAATGTAGTATGACCATCTTTGCCTTATCTCAAGGCATAGCGAGATGATCCTCATCACCAAACTCCATGCAAATCCACTTCTTATACCACCCCCTTATTACTCCACTAGTGTATAGCATGGTTACTTGGTTGGCCCCAAACTACACAATTTGCACAACCAAGCAACCACCAAGAGAAATCCACCAATTTGGAACCAAATTTGTGACTCAAAATAAAAATAAAAGAAATCCTAAACTAGCCTCCTTCCAAATTCCTCCTGATAACTCCCTTCTTATGCCTCCAAAATCCTCATCATAGAAAGTATTATGCTCAAATTTTTTTTTCATTTTTTCATTTTTCCATTTTATTTTTCTTCTTGAAAATCCCTCATTTTGCCTAAGGTGCCCTTTCGGGTTTTCACCTTAGCTTTTCCTTTCCTCTCATTGGTGGCTCGCAACTCAATTTTTAATTTTGCCCGGAATGCCCTTTCGGGTTTTCATTCCGTCCTCGGCTACCTTCCCAATTTTTGCCTAGGTGCCCACCCTTGTGAGTTTTCACCTAGCCGGGATTTTCAATTTTTTTCTTTTCTTTTTCTCTTTTTTTTTCTTTCTTTTTCCTCAAAATAAAAACAAAACAAAATACAATGCATCAAAACAAAATAACTATATACAATCTTCTCCCCCACACTTAGAACATACAATGTCCTCATTGTAGGGGAAAAGAAAATGGGGTACCTCATCAATTGTTGAAATGAGAAGAACCCGAGGCACCTCCTCGGTTTCTCCTCCTTTCTCTTTCTTCTCTAACCCTTCTTCTTCTTTCTAGGCCTTCATCAAGGGCCTCTTGGGTGTAAGGAGTGGGGTAGCTCGGGTTTTGTTGGATGGACATGCCAAAGAGTGAGCTAGCCAAGCCATAAACATCTTCTTGTGCCACCGCATCTTCATAAGAATCTTGAAGATAAGTGTGGTGGCGCTCATTTTGAGCGTGGAAGTGGCTTGTGGCTTGCTCCCTCCAAGCATTTTGGGTTGTCCATATTTCATTTTGCTCTTGCCACCTTTTGTCTTGTTGTTCCCTCCAAAGGCGGGCTTCCTCTTGTCGTGCTACCATGCTCCTCCATTCCTCTTGTTGAGCCCTCTCGGCCTCCGCTCTCAACCTCTCTCTCTCCTCCACTACATTGTGCTAATCATCCAATGACTCTAGCCTACCTCCTTGTTGTTGTTGCCAAGTGTAAGAATCGTCCACCCTCCCACTGATGTGCTTTAAGACATCGTTGGTGCTAGCAAAGTAGGAGGCCATTTGTTGTTGCCATGGCTCCATGGGGATGCTAGAACGAGTCTCCGCGTCAAACATAGGGGTGTCGGTGTCTTGGTGGCTTTGGTAAGATGATTGGGAATGGAATGGTGGTGGTTGTTGTTGTTGTTGTTGTTGTTGAAAATGTGGGATTTGGAAAGGTCCTTGCTCAATTGCGAGGATCTCTATCTCCTCACTAACTCACTTACTTCCCTCACCTCTCTCTCTCCTTTCCCTCCGTCTTGGCCTCAAAGGCACTTCCTATACCTCCGCCTCCTCACTACTCTCCCCCAAACTCTCTTCCCTAGGACACAAAAAATCCCATGATGCGGGCCCCCTAGGTAAGGGGTTGTTTGGAGGTCGAGGCATCTTCATGTAACTAAGCCCGTCACTTCCCAACCAAAATCCTTTCAAGGGTTGCTCTCGGCTAATTTTAAACAAATGAACCTCCTCGAGCCCAAATCGGTTGTATATCGTCAAACCCTTACAAATGTTTACGTCTTGCTCCTCACCAATGTCCCCTCATAGTGTCGCACCAAAAATGTGACCACCCCCCCAAGATGGATGCTTGCTTTGGTAGATTTTTGTCCGTGTTTAATGCAAGCCCTAATAAACAAATCCGCCCAATTCGCTACCCCTACCCCCTCAGGAAGCATAGTCCACAAACATAACCGGATGTTCTCCGGTACTTTAGCGGGCTCTCCCGCGGAGTTAAAGATGGTGGTAAGGAATCGGGTGATTAGGCGGAGCACGGGGTGGGTGATGGTGGAGAGTTTGGCATCCTTAGATGCGGCTTGGCAATTTGTAATGTTCCTCCACATCATGTGCATTTTTCCCTTAGGGCATCTAATGTCTTCGGGTTCTTTGGTGATCTTAAGGATTTGACGGATTTCGGAGATGGGGGCATTATGCCAAGTTTGGTTTAGACGGAAACAGGAGGCTTTTTCCTCACCCTCGGGCACGTCCAACTCGGACAAGGTTGCTAGAAACTCGTACGCGAAACTCCTATAGGTGTGATCCCAAGAGTCCGGTTCGAGATAAGCTTCTAGCCCTACTTTAGCTAGCAAATCCCTTGTGAAGTCGAACATGCCCAAGGCATGGAGGGTGTTTGGGCAAAAGAATTTTGTAGCTACGAGTGGTTGTTGTTGGGGTGTGGTTAGTTTGTCCCATATTCTCTTATATTGAGCACTCAACCTCTCATAGCCCATGAACACCGCTTCCACCTCGGTGTCGGGCTCACTCACCGCGGCCCTCTTATTCTTTCCTTTGCCAAACAAATTGGAGATTTTGGGTGCCATTTTTCTTTTTGATTCCACAAAACTCAAGCTCCTTGATGATTAGAATAGGTAGGGAATCCGACAAAAACCTTTTAAAAACCCAACAAAGCTCCTGAAAATCGAATTTGAGGAAAAATATTTCTAGGTTTTCAAAGAGGGATTTTCTGAGATTGTGAGTGATTGAGGTTGATTTTGGGGTGATTGAAGGTAGAATAATGATTAGGATGAAGAATTTGATTGATTTTGATGAAGGTTTGTGAAGATTTGAGGGAGAAAGATGAAGTTTGAGGGATTGGGGGTTGGTTTGGGGTCTTTTTCGTGAAGGATGAAGGATGAAGGTTTATGTTGATTTTTGGATGAACTCGTGTAAAAAAGAAAACAAAAGCTGAAAACTGCATTCGACGCTGGCAGCGTCCTACGACGCTGGCAGCGTCCTTCACTGCCGGATAAACTCCCTTTTGCACGTAGCCAAATTTTGGCTAAGTGTTCCAAACACCTCCATACTTGCATTTTCACTCCAATGGCCCATGATGACCTCCAATATCCAAATTTCATCGATTCCCGAACTTTTTACGCGTGGCACGCATCCCGAGGCGGCCGAAAACTCGCAAAACTTCACAAAACCGTTAGTAACTTCAAAAAATTTTGATTAATGCAATGTCTAACTAATTAAAAACAACTCAAATGATAAGAATTAACAATGAAACTTCAAAGAAATATTCACAAGGATAGAGTATGTACATGATTTGCCGTTTATTTAGAGTCGATGGCTCGACTTAGTGACTCCAAGCTTTTCAACTTTCATAAACAGGGTCTTCAAGCAAGACCTCTTCTTCCCCCTCCCGGGCACATCCTTGGAAGTAGTGTTTGAGGCGGTGGCCATTCACCTTGAGTAGCTTTCCATCCCCGGGCCCTTCCACCTCAATAGCTCCATGGGTAAACACTTTCTTGACGGTGTAAGGTCCAAACCATCTTGACCTCAACTTACCCGGAAAGAGCTTAAACCGATTTTGGAACACAAGAACTTGATCGCCCTCCTTGAAAACCCTACGGTTTATCATCCCATCATGCCATCTCCTTGTTTTCTCCTTGTAGATGGAGGAGTTCTCATACGCATCTTGGCGAATTTCCTCAAGTTCTTGTAATTGAAGCTTTCGGTGCATACCGCTCTCATCTTGGTTTTGGTTGAATGATTTGATAGTCCAATAGGCTTTGTGCTCAACCTCCACGGGGAGGTGGCAAGCCTTGCCATAGATGAGACGGAATGGGGACATGCCAATGGGGGTTTTAAAAGCGGTTCTATATGCCCACAAAGCATTAACTAGCCTCTTTCTCCAATCCTTTCTATCCGGATTAACCGTCTTTTCAAGGATTCCTTTTATTTCACGGTTGGAGAGTTTGGCTTGCCTGTTTGTTTGTGGGTGATAGGCCGTGGAGATTTTATGATTCACCCCATACCTCTTGAGAAGGCTTCCAATCACCTTGTTGCAAAAATGGGTACCCCTATCACTAATGATAGCCCTTGGAAAACCAAACCGGGAGAATATGTTCTCTTGGATGAAAATGGCTACTACCTTTGCATCATCGGTGCGGGTAGGAATTGCTTCAACTCATTTTGACACATAATCTACCGCCAAGAGGATGTATAAATAACCACCGGAGTTAGGAAAGGGGCCCATAAAGTCAATTCCCCATACATCAAAGACTTCACAATATAAGAGGGGTTGTTGTGGCATCTCATTTCTTTTTGTCAAATTCCCCACTCTTTGGCATCGGTCACAAGTTTTTACAAATTTATGGGCATCTTTGAAGAGGCTTGGCCAAAAGAAACTGCATTCAAGCAATTTCCTTGCGGTTCTTTGTGGCCCAAAATGCCCTCCACATGCATAGTCATGACAATGATGTAAGATGGATGAAATCTCACTTTCGGGCACACATCTTCTTATAAGTTGATCTTGGCAAAACTTCCACAAGTATGGATCATCCCACATATAGTACTTTGCATTGGATTTTACTTTGCTCTTTTGATGAGAAGATAAATGGCTTGGAAGCCGCTTTGTCACCAAATAGTTGACCATGGTAGCATACCATGGCTCCTCCACTTGTATAGCATAAAGGGACTCATGAGGGAGACCTCCTTCAACCTCATCAAGAGGGAATGATGGTCTTCCTTCATGGTTTAGCCGGCTTAGATGATCCGCCACCACATTCTTCACTCCTTTCTTGTCTTTTATCTCCACATCGAACTCACTTAGGAGAAGGATCCACCTCAACAACCTTGGTTTTGCATCCTTCTTTGCCACAAGGTATCTAATGGCGGCATGATCGGTGTAGATGATCACCTTTGTGCCCAAGAGATAGGATCAGAATTTTTCTAGGGCATATATCACACCAAAGAACTCCTTCTCCGTTGTAGAGTAGTTCTTTTGAGCATTCAAGAGTGTAGATGCATATTGGATCACATGGGGTCCCTTGTCACTCTTTTGACCCAAAACCACTCCCAATGCGTAGTCACTTGCATCGGTCATGATTTCAAATGGAAGGTCCCATTGCAGTGCTTGAATAATTGGTGCGGTGACCAATCTCTCCTTCAAATTATCGAAAGCTTTCCTACAAGAGGCATCAAAGACAAACTCCGCTTCTTTGTGCAAAAGCTTACATAGGGGGTTAGCAATCTTTGAAAAGTCCTTAATAAATCTTCGGTAGAAACCGGCATGTCTGAGAAAAGACCTAATGTCTTGGGTGTTAGATGGATAAGGTAAGGTTTTGATAATGTCAACCTTAGCCTTATCCACCTCAACCCCCCTTTCCGACACTACATGTCCTAGAACGATGCCACTAGTCACCATGAAATGACATTTTTCGGAGTTTAAAATGAGATGTAACTCTTGGCATCACTCTAAGACAAGAGCAAGGTGTTTTATACATGCATCATAGGAGTCCCCATGGACGGTGAAATCGTCCATGAATACTTCTATGATCCTTTCTACATAGTCGGAGAAAATACTCAACATGCACCGTTGAAAAGTTCCCGGTGCATTACATAGACCAAATGGCATACGACGATAAGCAAATGTACCGATAAGCAAATGTACCGAATGGGCATGTGAATGTGGTCTTGACTTGGTCCTCGGGAACGATTGGGATTTGAAAATATCCCGAGTACCCGTCAAGAAAACGATAGAAAGCTTTTCCCGCTAGTCTTTCTAACATTTGATCAATAAATGGTAGCGGGAAATGGTCTTTCAAAGTAACCGCATTCAAGCGGCGGTAGTCAATACACACCCTCCAACCGGTTTTTGGTCGGGTGGAGACCAAGTCTCCTTGTGCGTTCTTGATTACCGTCACTCCTCCCTTTTTGGGCACGACTTGAGTTGGGCTAACCCAACGAGAGTCGGAAATAGGGAAAATGATGCCCATTTGCAATAGTTTAATTACCTCTTCTTGCACTACCTCTGCCATTGGTGGATTAAGCCTCCTTTGGGGTTGTCGGACCGGTTTGGCATCCACTTCAAGCTGTATTTTGTGCATGCAAGTCACCGGGCTTATCCCCTTTAGGTCCGCTATGCTCCAACCAAATGTATCCTTATGCTTTTGAAGTAATGCTACCAATTTGTCTTCTTGGTCCTCGTTGAGCGTGCTCGAGATGATGAGGGGTAGGGTGTTGTTGTCCCCTAGGAAGATATACTTCAAATGGCTTGGGAGGGTCTTCAATTCGACCTTCGGGGGCTGGATTATGGAAGAGAGGGGCTTGTGGAGTGGAATGCTTAAGGCAAATAGCTCAGACAGATTTGCCAGAGCAGGACGCTGGCAGCGTCGTGTGACGCTGGTAGCGTCGTGTGACGCTGGAAGCGTCGTGGGACGCTGGCAGCGTCGTCCACTGCCTTGCCCTGTTTTCAGCATGTCGATGATATTGAGTTCCTCATATGTCTCTAGGGGCTCTTCCCTTTCCAAGTCTTCAAGACGTTCCTGCACATCAACTGCCAACAACAAACGCAAACCTTCCTCTTCCATGTTGTTAGTTAAAGCTACCTCGAGTGGGTCCCTATCACAAAGTTTGTACATTTGATTCACTAATGGCTCAAAGATATCCAAGAAGAAACAAGATTGATGGTCACTCGGGTGTCGCATGGAGTCATATATATTGTAAGTTAAATCTTTTCCCTTCAAACTCCATCGTCAAACACCCGTTTGAAACATCGATCTTGGTATTTGAAGTTTTAATAAACGGCCTACCGAGAAGGAGAGGGGTGGCACTAGAACTAGATTCCATGTCTAAGACGTAGAAATCCGTCGGGAAGACAAGGTTATCTACCTCTACTAGCACATCCTCTACCATGCCCTTGGGATATACACTAGACCTATCGGCTAATTGAATAACCACCCCGGTCTTAGACAAAGGTCCTAAGCCTAAGGTCTCATAGATAGATAGGGGCATGACGTTTATAGAAGCTCCAAGGTCTAACATGGCACGTTTAAAACTTTTCCCTCCAATAGTGCAAGGGATGGTGAACATGCCCGGGTCTCCACATTTCTTCGGTAAATTTTGCTTGAAAATTGCCGAAACATGTTCACTCACCCTAACCTTATGGGTTTCTTTCTTAGGATTTCTCCTAGGTTCTTGAAAGAACTTTGCATACCTAGGGACACTATTCAACAAGTTAAGAAGAGGAATGTTTACCTCACATTTCCGGAAAGTCTCATACAAGTCATTCTCCTTGGCATACTTCCTTGTGCTTATCAAAGCACTAGGAAATGGGACTTCCGGTATGTATTCCTCCACTTCATCATCTTCAATAGTGTCTTTTCCCTTCCTTGAAGTGTCTCCCTTGGGGTCCTTGCTTGTGGATGTCCCTTTTCCATTCTTCGATAGCTCTTCATGACCAACCACCAATTCTCCTTGGTCTTCAATTTCCAAGGTTTCCATCTCAAGATTCTTCATCTTTTCCTTTCCTTTTCCAAGGGGGTTTACTTCCAACTCTTTGCCTCCCCTCAAGGTCATGGCACTAGCGTTCTCCCTAGCTGGTGGGATGGTTTGAGATGGGAATCTTGTGCAGCTTGAGGCTTGGGATTTTGACATATTTGAGACCATTTGGGATAGTTGGGTTTTCAAGTTGCTCACCCTAAGGTTGTTCGCCTCCCTATCTTTCCTTGCCTCCTCTCTATCTCTCCTTGCCTCCTCCCTATCTTTCTCTTGATTGGCAAGGAGTGTTTGCAAGATATCACTCAAGTTCCCTTAAGAAGAAGAATTCCCTTGAATAGGGCCTTGGTTCGATTGTCTTTGAGATTGAGAGTTACTTGGGAAATTTGAATTGATGGGTCTTGGATTGTTGTAATTTATTTGGGGATTTTTTTGGAAACTAGAGTTCCGGTTTTGGGTGGGATTTTGGGCTCTCAAGTGATTGAATTGACCTTTTTCAAAGCTCTTTGACTTGTCTCCCCCCCATCCCAAAAGATCGCGGTTTCCCACTTGGTTGTACATTCCTCCACCACTTGGGTTTCTTGAATTGTAATTCCCATACCCCATAGCATTGACACTCTCCATCGTTGCTCCTTGCTCAATCATGATGTAGCATGTGTTGGTGGCATGGTCACCTCCACAATATGAGCATTCAATTGGTTCGGGGTGTTGGGAGAATGAGTTGCCTTTGTTAACAACCAAGTTTGACACCATGCTTTTAAGCTCACCCATTTCTTGCATTATCTTGTGATTTTGAGAAGCATAAGGATCCTCCATGGAGGATACATTCCTAGAGCTTCCTCCCCTTTCATTCTTCCTTCCATAGCTTCTTGTGTTCATCGCCAATTTTTCAATGATATTGTTGGCCTCGGCCACATTAAGTGTATCAATTCCACCTCCGGTGGCGGCAATGATCATCCTTTGGTCGTTTTGACACAACCCTTCATTGAAAGTCGTCAACAAATCGTCTCCCGACATGCCATTGTATGGGCATCTTGCCACAAGACTTTTGAAACGCTCCCAATAATCATAAAGGGTCTCCCCCATGTATTGCTCAATAGTAGTGATGAGCTTCTTTGAATGATTGTGTCTTGAATCCGGGTAATATTTTTCAAGAAACTTCTTCTTCAAACCCACCCAAGTGGTAACGGAGTGGGCCGGAAGACAAAAGAGCCATTCCTTCGCGGCATCTTGTAGAGAAAACGGAAATGCCCTTAGCTTGAATTGGTCTTCGGTCACTCCTTAGGGAATAGCACCTTGTCAAATCATATGGAATTCGGCCAAGTGTCTATTAGGGTCATTCCCCACCATACCATGGAATCTAGGTAAGTTATGGACGAAGAAACCCTTGAGCTCAAAGTTCACATCCCCCATGGGAGGATATACAATACAAAGTGGTTGCTCCTCATAGTTCCTTGCCCGAATTTCACCAATTGTCCTATTATCCTCCATATTGGGTGGGTAAAGGACGTTCAATGGAGATCGTATCCTCGGTGGTGACTCAAATACTTGCTCCGGTTGCTCTTGAAAAATATTATTCTCCAACTCCTCTTCACTAGGCTCCCTCCAAAAATGTCTCCCATAGAGAGGATTCGAAAATAACCAATTTGATATGCTACTTGAGGATGGATCTATATCTTGGTCACCAAGTCCCTCTTGTGACCTATGCATAAACTTTTATAAACAACTCAACAGCACAAATTAGTAACTTCAACACAAAGTAACCTATAAGCACTACAAAAAGAAATATTTGAAAAAACAATCTAAACAAATTATGACACTAACAAGAGTTTCAATTTGATATTTAGCTATATTGCCTTCCCCGGCAACGGCGCCAAATTTGACGAAGCTTTTTTAACGGTGCCGCTAATCCCGCTAATTAGCTACAATCAAATAACAATTTATAACTCCTAGACCAACATAAACTATTTCAAATAAGGTAGTAAAATGGTAAGAATAGGGTCGAACCCAAGAGAAGACGGTATTAGCTAAATTAAACTAATCTAGACTCTTGCAAAATATCAATTAACAAAGCTAATTACTCTAATCACAAATTAAGGTACTAATTACTAATTAAGACACTAATAAAAACAAAGGCTTGAATTAATTACAAACTATGATATTCACAATGGGAAACATGTAGTAAAACATAGATGGGGGAATTTGGGTAAAAAGATGAGTTAACTTGAAACATGAAATTCTAGTCTAGACACTTGCACAAACACCTTCTATGCAATTAATCAAATATGAGAGAAATACTTAGTGTAATTATCCCAAGTAACACAACAATTAGCAAAGATGACCCCTTTATACCTCTCCTTTTATTTATCTAATACTACCTCCTAAGAAATAGTCAACATGAATTAAACCACCCAAGATTGACCCTTTACAACTTAACCAACACTTATTAAAACATAAGCACAAGCAAAGGAGTAAGCTTTAAGTATTAAACCAAAGGATTAAGCTAGAATCATGCAATTCAACACTAAACCATGTAAAAATCACACAACATATAATTTATCACCCAAAAGACTCTAACTTTAAACCAAAGTTGAACTCTTTCAAGTTTACTTCACACATTCAAGTATAAGTTGACAATTCCTACCAAGAACAAGCATTCATTAAGCAAATAAAATGTCAAGCTAGTCAAACCAGACATTCATCCACTCAACATGAAAGATTAACACAAACAAATTATATTAAATAAGGAAGAAGAGGATTAGAGAGTCATACAATGCCAAAGGTGTGAACTTGTTCAAATTACACCAAGTAATGAAGAGATTAGCTACCCATAATCCTTATATTACAACCCATGTTTAAGTTCAAACCAATTACAAGAGCCAAAATGAAGAACAAACTAGAGAGAATTCTAAGGAAAAATGTGTTGTTCAATGTTGTATGCCAAGTTCCTCTCTCTCTCTCTTCATTTTTCTTCTTATATACCCTTGGTCCGCAAACCTAGAGGCCTTGAAAGGTGGTCTTTCAAAAGACAAGACGGAGAAATGAAGAACATCGTGCTGAGACTTGGACGCTGGCAGCGTCCTACAACGCTGGCAGCGTCGTGGTGACGCTGGCAGCGTCGTGGTGACGCTGGCAGCGTCCTCTGACGCTGGCAGCGTCTCGTGCTGCCAGTCTTCCCTTTGCTTTTCCTTCTTGACTTTCGTTGACCCTTGGATTTTGGACCCGCCTTGACTTCCATTGACCCATTGGGTTTGATCTTCTTGCCTTGATGATTCATTACTAGCCCACTCCAATTTCCGGGTTTTGGGTCTCGGGTTTCGGGTTTGACTTTCGTTGACTTCCGGGTTTGACTCTCAAAATTGACTAAAATTACTAAATAACAACATTATTTCAAAGACTAAGGTTAACATAAAACAACGCTAATGACCCGTAAAAAGTAAAACAAATGACCCTAATAAATACTACTAGACACAACACAATTTGGTGTTGTCAAACAACGACTCGAGGATGCTTGCGATAAGTTCAGGATGAAGTTCTTATAATCAAGATGACAAGATAGACTCTACAATTAAGATCTACATGAAGATTAGATAGTGTAGGTCTTCTTTCTTAAGTAACGATGCTTTTAGAAATAATTTGAGTGAGTAAAGTTATAGATGTTTTAAATATAACTTTACTTAGTCAAACTTAAAGTTATAGGTGTTTTACCTACAACTTTGAGGTGCATTATACATGGCATGATGTTTAGTTTTAAGGGGGTGGTTAGTTGGCTACATTGGAATGGATTGGAATGGATTTGATCCTTTCCATTTTTTGGTTGGGGTAATTTGGAATGGAGTTAGATACCTAATGGATTCTAACTCCACCCCAACCCCTTTGGAATCCCATACCTACCCTCCTCTCTTGGATTCAAAATCCATTCCACCCTTTTAATAACTTATGGTGAACCAAAAAAAAATAAACAATTATGGATTTAGAACCCCATACTCCCATACTATGAAACTCCATTCCAATCCAGGCCATTCCGACTTGTTGAACCAAACGACCCCTAAAATCTTTTCAGAGCTTAAACCAAAATCTTTTGAGGATAAATGTATTTATAGTAAAAATAGAGATTTAGAGGTTGACTAATTGGATGAATGAACGAATGGGTTCTAGGTAGGCTAATATCTATAGAATAACTTATGAGTTGTTCTTGGTGGCTATTTAGGATTTCTTCTCATTAAACCTAAACCCTAATCTATGGAATCAAATATTTGGACTAGGGTTTCGATTTTACATAAGGTGGGCTTATGAGCCCTCACCTATATGTAAGAAAACCCTAGTATAGGTAAACAATTAGGTTAAAGTCTAGATTAAGATACTTTGCTTAATTAGGTTTAACTTCTTGGATATTATTGCATAAAATATAATAAGGGGATGTTGGTTGAGGGGTTTGGAATGAATGATAATGGATTTGAGCAAATTTAGTTTTTGGTTGGCTTGTTTTGGAATGGAGTTAGATACTTGATTGATTCTAACTCAATTCCAACCCCTAGCATGTCATTGAAGGATATGTATACGCAGCGGAAGCAACAACTTTATGATCGTTTAATGACCTATTGCATTCAATATGATTGTAAATAAAAGGGATTAATTCACATACCTGAAATTGAGACGGATTATCAATTAGCTCCGAAAGTAAGAAGTCGCTAGTGTATCCACACCGGGTAAAATCTACACTCTCAACCTTTGAGACGACTTGGAAATATGAGAAGCCTTGAGAAATTTTTTTTTCCCTCTCTATCTTTTTAGGTGGAAACTAACTTAATGAGTTGTGTTATTTTTACAATTCCCAACTCCAAGTATTTAAAGGGAAGAATAAAATAAACTCTTTATTTTATTTCTTTATTTTAATAATATGGAATACTTTCTCTTTTGTTAAACGTATCTTCTGTGTAAGCATTTAATAAAATAATATGTCATCTAGATAATTTAGATATCATCATCATATAATAATATAAAGTTATCTTAAGTGTAAACGTTAACCCGTAAGTGTGTGGCCATCTAGGTTCAACATTAAGCCAGTAGTAATTAACGTTACCGATTTGATTGGGTCCGGGGAATAATTCCAACAATATCCCACTTGACCCAGAGTCAATCGTCTTAATTACTAATCGAGGTTGGCGTCTAACAACACTCCTCAACGACTGGTTAATGTGAATATCAAAATCCAATGAAGACAAACTTGGTTAAGGGTAATGAATCATTTTCTTCGATCTTTCCATCTCCGGATCATCCTAGGGTATGGTTAAAATTATCAAACCATGTTAGATAACCATTATGTTCCATGTCAATCAATATGGTTTGCGAATCGACTACAAGTAACGTGTTGCTTGAACAATTCATCTGCCTTCGTTAAGGTCTTTAAACAACCAATAAGATTAATGACAACATAGAGTTTAAACTCGTTACTTCGAGTTGATGGATTTCAACCGACTTACCACTAACTTCATAGGTAATCAATTAAACCCAATAACTGTTCAAATTGTGTTTTGACACACTAGTTGTCAGGCATCAAAAATTAACAAGTATTCTATTAATTACAATGGTGAACTCAGATCAAAGGAAAGCGAATTACATTCACTTCTTATGAGAATTTCCACATTGACAGTTAATAGGTAAAAAATCATTGGGAAACCTCCTTTAGGTGAGTTCAATGATCACATCTCTATATGGTCACCTATACACACAACGTAATGAATGAGATCCATTATATTCATCCAATGAATAGAGTTTTATATATATTGGTCTATCTGGATCATCATAGTCCCTTTTGATAACCCTTGGACCAAGAACATCTTTAGATCAAACCCTCTAATGCTTGACTCTCATTATTATAATCTCAATTATAATTTCAAGCATACAGTTCAATCAAGGACTTATAACATATGGTTCTCAAACAAATTATGATAAAAACAATGCCATTTTGTATATTAAAATCAATTAATAAATAAAAACAATATGAAATGTGATAAAAAATTATGGTACATAATGATGGGTCTAGAGCATAATTTCAAAAATCATCTCCCACTTAACCTGGAGCCAATCACTTATGAACTTGAACATTTTCCTTCTACCTTTTGTACTTGAACATCTCCATGTTCAACAATTTCTCTAATCAGGTAAAACTTAGCTCTTAGCTCTTTGCCTGTGCAATAACGCGTATATTGTCACACAATAAAGGAACAACTTCCTTCACTGAAGAAACTACACCAAGTTTAGTTAAGAACTTTCTAATCCAAACGACTTCCTTAGTAGCATCACATGCATCTATATACTCTGCTTCAGTTACCGAATTTGGAACTGTGGATTGTTTGGAACTCTTCCAACTCACTGCTTCACCATTCAAAGTAAAAACATAACCAGAGGTGGACTTAATATCATCCTTATCTGATGTAAAACTAGCATAAGTATAACCCAAACACTTTAGCAGCACTTTCCCATGTTCCTGACCTGGATTCCCGTAGTACCTACTCGCTTCTCCAAGCGCGTAAGAAACATTAGGCCTTGTACATGGTATACATGAGAGCTCCCACTAAACTTACATATGGGACTTTACTCATGTGTTCCCTCTCTTCTAGGGTGTTAGGACAATCCTTCCTAGATAGAGAAATTCCAGAGCGTATTGGTAAATAGCCCTTTTTGGAATTTTCCATGTGATACCTCTTTACGATGGTATCAATGTACATAGATTGGGAGAGTCCAAGCAACTTCCTTGATCTATCTCTATAGATCTTTATTCCAAGAATATAACTTGCTTCTCCCAAATCTTTCATGGAGAGCAGTTTATATAGCAAAGTCTTGGTCTCTTGCATGGCTGGTACATCATTTCCCATTAGTAAAATCCCATCGACATATAATATCAAGAAAATGATAATGCTCCCACTAACCTTGCTTCTGATACACACATGGCTCTTCCTCAAATCGTACAAAATTGAACTTTTCAATTTGTCGAGTGAAAACGAATTTTCCAACTATGGGAAGCTTGATTTAGTCCATAAATAGATAGTTGAAGCTTACATACTTTATCATTACAAGATGTCATTGTGAAACCTTAAGGTTGAGTCATATAGACATCTTCCTATAAATCTTCCATGAGAAAAGTTGTTTTCACATCCATTTTCCATATCTCATAATCATAGTATAAAGTTATAGCAAGAAGAATGCGAATAGATTTGAGCATTGCCACATGGGAGAATGTTTCTTAATAATCAATACCTTCCTTTTGATTATACCCCTTGGCAAGAAGCCAGGCTTTATAGGTCTCAACCTTATCGTCTGCTCCAATCTTTTTCTTAAACACCCATTTTCATCTAATGGGTTTTATTTCCTTAGAATTATCAAACAAAGTCCACACTTTTTTTTTATTCTCATAGACTCAATCTCGGATTTCACAGCCTTAAGCCATTTCTCATGGTCTACACGTGCCATAGCCTCTTTGAAGCATCTAGGATCATCATCAATGTGAGTTATATCATCAATATGATTAGTCTCAACATTTTGCACTAATAGATTTAATCTATTTGGCACATGACTTTCCCTAACCGACCTTCTTAGAGGTTCGTGTACTATTTGATTTTCTGGTTGCTCAGGTTCCAAGGTTGATTCATTAATCAACTGATTTTTCTCAACATTTTAGTTTTGACCTATTGATGGCAACTCTAAAACATCAAATAAAGGTTGCCCATTTGGCATATCATGCTCTTGAGTCATTGTTGACTTATTGGTATCTTTGATCTCATCAAGATCTATTTCTGCACCATGACTTCCTGTTTCAAGGAGTTTCTTTTCTAAAAAGGCTGCATTTCTTGCCACAACTACTCTGTGTTCAGAAGGCCGATAGAAATAGTATCTCATAGTCTCCTTGGCATGACCAACAAATCTACATTTGTTAGATTTAGCTTCAAGCTTGTCTGACTGCAGTCGCTTAACATAAGATGGAAAACTCAAATCCTCAAATACTTAAGGTTAGGCTTACGTCCCTTCCATATCTCATATGATGTTTTAGTGACTACCTTAGTGGAAAATTTATTTAATATGTACGCAACAGCTTACTAAGCATATCCCCATAGAAAATTAGGAAGATCAGTGAACCCCATCATGGATCTCACCATATCGATCCAATAAGGTTTGATCACTCCTTTCTTAAACACCATTATCTTGTAGCGCTCCAAGAAAAGTCCATTGTGACAAGATCCTATCTTGTTTTAAATAATCAATGAACTCATCACTGAGATACTCACCTCCACGGTCAAATCTTAGTGCCTTTATATTCTTACCAGTTTGTTTTTCAACTTCACTGCGAAATCTTTTGAACATTTCAAAGTATTATGACTTATGTTTCATTAGATAAACAAATCCAAATCTTTACATATCATCATTAAAGGCGATAAAGTAAGAATATCCACCTTTAGCTTGAACTTTCATTGGACCAATACATCAGAATGTATGAGTCCTAAAAGCTCACTAGCTTTTTCTCCAGTTCCAGTAAAAGAAGATTTGGTTAAGTTACCTAGGAGACAATATTTATAAGTGTCATATGATTCAGAATCATATTGACTAAGGCACCCTTCACGATGAAACTTGTTTACTCTTTTCCCACCAATGTGACCAAGCCTACAATGCCAAAGTTAAGTTTGATTCCCTTGATTATTTCTCTTCCTCTTTTGGCCAGAAACAGTCATTACAAGACAAATCACCAACTCAGGTAAAACATAAAGACCAAAGTGCAAATAGCCATTTACATATAAATTATCACCATGATAAATAGAGCATTGATTATTATAGAAAATTGTGAATCCACACTTGTCCAATGCCGAGATGGAAACAAACTTAGGAACATTTTAACAATTTTCTAATGTTATGGTCTTGCCATTAGGTATTTTAAGAAAGACGGTTTCTACAATTAGGGCAGCAACATTTGCTCCATTTCCAACTTGTAGGTTGACCTCTCACTTCTTTAACCATATATTGATCCTTAAACCTTGCAACATTTTGCAAATTTTAAAGCTACTACCGGTATCTAATACCCATTTAGTAGTATCAAAAGTTGTCAAAGAAATCATGAAAACATTTTTCATAATTATTCTTACCTTGTTGCTTGTCCTATACTCTGAAAAATTCTTTTCCAATGTCCTTTCTTCTTTCAAAAAAAACATTCATCCTCTGACTAGTCAGTCATCACCCTCCTACTCATAGATGAGCTAATAACCATATCCACATATCCAGATTTAACTAGGACTTAGATATCTCATATCTAGCAGCCCTACTCTGAGACTCGTATATCTTCTTAAAATATGTAATTATCTGCGGAAGAAACGTATTTTCATATTGCCTCTGATGTTCAGGTTTCATGGAGGCCAAAATAATGCACTTTGCAGTAGTACTCTCTTCAGAGTACTCTACATATGCATCTAATGCAGTTGCATTACTTTCTTCCTCTAGAGATGCTACCATGGCGGACTTATCGATCTCATCGATTAGCTTTTTCTGCATAAGAACAGTTCTCAGGTTCTGGTACCAATCATCAAAATTGTTGACAGACAGTTTGTTAGTGTCAAGAATGTTTCGCATTGTAATACCTGCCATTATGAGAAATATTATACGAAGGAAAAACAGAAAACAAGAACACAATACATACATCATTAAGACATGGACTTTATCTCAATGATAAAAATAAACATTAAGACATGAATGAGCCCCTTGGTAGTCTAGTCGTTTCTCACACATAATTAAAGTCCTGGTACATTACCATTAATTAATATTTCATCATATGAAATTAAATCAGGCTCTATACTATATAATCCCCTGGTAGTCAAGTCGTTCCTATTAGTATAGTTGAGTCCATCCATCCTTGTGACAAAAAATTAGTGAATCTCATACCCTCTGGGAAGTCCAGACAATAAGTACAAAATTAAATAACTTTTCTTCACACTCGTATCATATACAATAAACAATATTATTTATCTCTAAACTATAAGTCCCCTGGTAGCCAGGTAGTTCCTTGTAAACAAAAATAAATTTTATTGACTACTTAGATGAAAAAGTCTCTTTGACAAAATTTCATATATTTTATCAATTACAAAACTCAATAATTTTAATTGGTCAAGATTTTAATTATTAAACAATTTTAATAATAATAATAATGATATATCTCATATACGGAGCGATAACCGATCTTAATAAGTTCCAGTAAATGAAAAAAATCAGAGCGACATAACTTAATTCATGGACAAAAACAGAGAAACCAATCCCACATGTCTTGCAAAATCATGGATTGATATTGTAACACCCCAGATTTTATAATAACGAGTAATTTAGTAAAGTTGTGAATTTTATAAATTCGTCTTTTACTTTTATTGGTTAAAATATTTTAAATCGATAATTTATGATTTCGTGACTTTAAATTATTTTTAAATAGAATTTAGTCTAGTTGGATAGAAACCATCGTATTTCAATCCGTTATGAGCACGTAATTGAAATCTACTCGAAAATCCGAGTAGGTAATAATCCCCTTGAATATTTAAGCCCATTATCACTATCACTAATCTTCTAAAAACAAACCCACAAACCTCCACCTCTCTCCTAAAATCTCAGCACACTTCATCTTCTTCCTCAAACACCAAAAACACCATTAAACCTCCATAACTTTATAATCTTAAGACGGATGTCATTTCTCCGTCTCTTAACGAAACTCGACGAATTTTACATTAAGCTTCTCCTCTCATCCTCCTCTTACTTTTCATTACATAAAATGCCCATTTCCTCCAACTTTTTATAAAGCCCATTTTCTAGATCTAAACTTAAGACGGACATAAATTCTTCGTTTCTTTAAGTAATTCGATTCCGTTTAATGTTTCGGAATCCTCTCACCATCCTCTTTCTTTATAGCCAATAAAATATAGAAACTTTTAAACTTCTTTTAAGACCGATTTTCCAGAAATTTCGGTTTAAGCTTCTACTATATTATTTGTCGGTAAAGGGTGGATTTTGAAGATTTTTGGTCAAGGGATTCGTGTAGATTGATGGGTAGCTTGGGAATCGCGGATTTGAAGTGCTAATCGAGGTAACGGTGATGGGTTACTCGATATCAATATGTATTTTATGTGTTAATTGTAATTGTATTTAGTGAAAGATGGAATCTTTGCCTTAATTTCATATAGATATGTGTTAGTTGTTCATTCATATGTATGAATTCATCTCACATGCTTACCTTTCATTAATCTTATGCTAAGTTACATTTATCTTGTTAATTATGCCCACTTATCATGCTTGAACTTGAGTTGAGTAATAAATGTGTCTTTGTTTGTCTTAATTGATCTTACCCAATGATTAGTGATGATTAAGATGCATTAAATGTGCTTTGTTAATGGTAAATGTTGTTTTGATTAAAAGGGTATCAAAGGATTTATTGTAAATGTTGTAGTTGAATGTTGTTTTTCGGGCAGTTTGTCCCAGTCGGTCTTACCCACCGGCTGGCAGCCACCAATGTTAAATTGGTTGAATTTTGTAGTTTTGGTGATGCGTGAGTCCCAGCCGACCGACCGGCCGCCGGTCCTTCCAACCGGCTGAGCACCCCTGTAAGTTTGGTTGATTCTTGTGAAGACTGCGAGTCCCAGCCGGCCACTCGGTAGCCGGTCCCACCGGCTGGAACTCTCCCCCTTCCCCTTTTCTTCACTTTTAAGTTTGACTTGTGACCCCCAGCCGGCCCACCGGCCGCCGGTCACACCCACCGGCTGGGAGTCCCTGTAAGTTGTCCGTTTTTTTTAATGTTGTCGTGGTACCAGCCGGGTACCCGGCAGCCGGTCCACCTGACCGGCTGGCACCCCCTTGTGACTTTTTCGCATCTCTTTTCCACATGCCTTCAGATGTAATAGTTTGTATGGTTTGTTTGTCTTATTAACTTACGTAATAACATTAAATATTCATGTTTAGAATATATGATATCTCACATTCTTAGATCACATGTTTTGTGACGGTTTTTGATATGTCCCCTCTTGAGTCGGTTTTACCTTATGTTTTGATTTGAGCACTACTCGTTGAGTGCTTTGAACTCTCATTTCCCGGCTACACCCTTATCCTCGTTAGACTAGAGTCTCAGAGCGATGGGGTGTATCCTTGATGCTTGTATGCATGTTTTAGTGGGGATATGACGACGTTGTTAGGAGGTGAACGCAATGCATTGATCGACCTGGCCGTCAAATGTCGTATCCTTGCGAGGTGGTGTCATTGCATGTAGCGTACTTGCTTGTATTTGATTCTTGTGCTCTTTCCGCCTCTTTCGAGTAGTTTGAGCGAATTTGGGGTACTCGGCTTCTGTGTTTGACCGAGTCTTGGATGCGAAGTTTTGATCGCATGTCGAAACGAAACATGCTTAAATGCATTTGTTAGTGGGGATATGAAGAGGATGTTTGGAGGCGAACACAATGCGTTGATCAACACGGCCGTCAACTGTTGTATCCTTGCGAGGTGGTGTCATCGTACTTTCTTGTGTATGATTCTTGTGCTCTTTCCGCCTCTTTCGTGTGTTTTAGCCGAATTTGGGGTACTCGACGTCCTTTGTGTTGATCGAGTCTTGGATGCGAAATGTTTATCGCATGTCGAATCGGAACATGTTCATTCCGAGAGTCTGGCCAGGTTTAGACTAGGACCGTATTATTATCGTCGTCCTACCGGGAGGAAATGAGTCTTTCATATACGAAATGTTTATCGTATATTGTTCATGGAAATGCTTATCCCGTGGACGGGTTTGATCATACTTGCTATGTACATGGTGCTAGTGCGTGTCATTTACCGTGAGAGTGTGTATACTTATGTTTGATCATATGATTGATTGTATACTTGATTGATTGGATGCCTATGAATGGTTTGTATGTCGAGTCCCAAACCTTTTCAAGCATATATCGATAATGGTGAGATGCAAGCCCTTAGTGTTCTATATGGCTGCCAAGGGGAGTCTTCCCCGAGTCTTGTATTGCATGATGATGATGGATGATGGTTTCCTTTACTCGTATATTGTTATTATCATAATGCTATTCTCACATCCAGCATGATATATATGTTTGCATGATGACAGATGATTATATGCTTATTTATGTGCGTTTTGATGTGATATAGCTGGGAGAAACCTGAGTTACTCCTCATTGACTGTGGCTAGACCTGGCGAACGGGTCAATCGGATCGGGTTCGGGTCGGGTCAGTTCAGGTCTCTCGTTGATTTTGGGTTAATTCGGGTCGGTTCGGGTCATTTCGGGTTTCATGTTTGTTGTCGTGTCCGTTTCGGGTCAACCGGGTCGGGTTATTTCGGACGGGTCATTTTCGGGTCAAAGAATTAGATAAAAAAGGTCATTTTAAGTCTTTTTGGTTCAATTAAAGTTATGTTTTGTCGGATCATTTTTGGGTTGAGTGGTTTTGAATCGGGTTATTTTCGGGTCGGGTCAGTTACGGGTCAAGAAAGATCGGGTCATGTTCGGGTCGGGTCGGGTCCAATCGTGTTTTGGGTCACATTCGGGTGTTGTAGTTCAGGTCAGTTTTGGGTCACAGGTCAGGGCAATCGGGTCGGGTTGCTTTTGCCAGGTCTAACTGTGGCATTCATTTTTAATGAATGAACAGATTGCAGGTTGGTGTTCGCATGGGGTTGTGGCGAGTGAGCTAGCGAGCGTTGTTCTTATAGCGATCGAGCCTTAGTGTGTAGTTTATATTAGTTTATGATCTTCACTGTGTTTCATCAAGGGATCGATGTCCCTTGTATTTATTTAAGATCCAATTTGTAAAAATTATTTATTAAATTAAGTTTTGGTTTATAATATAATGACATTCGCGGTTTTGCTTTTAAAGTTTTTAAAATTTCGTATTTTTCCCCTGGAAATCTATGTGTTTACTTTACTGTCAAATCGCGGGGTGTCACAGATACCTTAGTAATCAATTCTTGAAACACAAACATGTTTAACTAATGATAGTTTTTATTACTGAGCATGCTCGCACACTGAGAGTTAAGGCAGCGACTATTCACACATAAACCATGTGATTGATAATATAGAACAATTCGGCAAAGGTAATCAATTCTAAGCGATCCCCCTTATACTAAAAGAATAAGTATATCTAGTAATTTTCCCTCCAAAATGCACATACACTAAATAAGGAAACAAAATAATATCTCATCATGATATAAGTTTTCCATTAGTATATAATTTTTTCATTAAATTGATTCTTTTCATTAAACTAAAACTATAGTTTTTCATTAAAATGATATAAACTACCATTGTTTCATTAAAATATAAACTGTACGTACAAAACAAAATTATAAACTGTTATTACTAGCTTCATAAGAAAAAAAAATAGTTAAATTAATTTGTAAAATTTATAAAATAATACAATTTGATTCATGTTAAAAAAAAAAATCTGTTTTCATTAATATCAAATGATATCATCAGTTGTTTGATTAGTTTTATGTTTTCAAATATCTATCTCAACCCAAAATATAATTAAGGATGCGAAATTTTGCGGTTTTGATGTAATCCACTATTAAGATATACCTCTAGGATTTTTGAGGATTGAAATTTTGCTCCGAAAGATAAATCGTAACTAAAACATATGGTAAAATTACTATTTTTGTGTAAAAAAATATTTTCATTCAGATATACCTTTCATGTCATTACTTAAATATCTTTATTATTTTATTGTTTTTATTTATTTTTCTCAAATCAAAATAAAATGATGATAAATATTTAAATAACAAATTTACAATTAAAAATTAAAAATAATGTCAAAGATAAAACTCTATAAATACCGTGCATTGCACGGGAGCTATACTAGTAGATTATAAATTGAAGTAACACGCACAAAATTAAGCGTAGACATAAAACATTACGGAGTACATATTACACAAAAAGACGTAATGTCCGTTATTAAACTTAACTAATACGGAGTAACAATTATCAGATTTGAATGTAGCCGAGAAATCCATTACATCTGAGGATAAAAACAACCGGAAAATTTCCACGGTACACTCCAAGTTTGACATTTTGCCCGAAATATCCAAAATTTTTACCCGAAAAACTTTGGGTGGTCATAACTCGGGTTTATAAACTCGAAAAATGGCGATTGTTTTATTCAAATCGTTTATCTTTCCAAGTGCTACAATTTAAAAAAAAAGTTAGTCGTATTTAGACTCTGTGGCTAGGAGTTTTTGTATGTCAAAGTTTTGTTTACTGAACAAATTTTGACTGGCCATATCTTTTGGTTACGAGTTCAGAACTCGCCAATTTTTTTTTCAAATCGTTGTTCTCGGAAAGATGAACAACTTGAAAAAAAATCGTCATTTTCCGAGTTTTTAAACCCGAGTTATGGCCGCTCAAAGTTTTTTCGGGTAAAACATTTGGGCATTTCGGGGAAAATGTCAAAGTTGGAGGGTACCGTGGGAATTTTCCGTAAAAAAAATCCTCCTCTTATGAAAGTACCCAATTTCACATACAATTTAAATACAAAATTAGCTCTGATACCAATTAAAGGATCGGTATACGCAACAGAAACAATAATTATACGATCTTTTTATGACCCATTGCATTCAAATTGATGTAAATAAAGGGATTAATTCACATACCAAGAATTGAGACATATTAGCAATTAACTCCCAAAGTACGAAATCTCTAGTGTATCCACACCGAGTACAACCTACACTCTCAACCTTTGAGATGACTTGGAGATATGAGAACTCTTGAGAATAATTTTTTTCTCTCTCTATCTTTTTGGGTGGAAACTAAATGATTGAGTTGGGTTATTTTTTCAATTTCCAACTCCAGGTATTTATAGGGAATAATAAAATAATCTCTTTATTTTATTTCCTTATTTTTAATACTATGAAATACTTTCTCCATTTATTAAATGTGTCTTCTGTATTACCAGTTTATACAATAATATTTTATCTATATACTTTAATTATTATCATCATATAATAATATAAAGTTATCTTAAGTGTAAACTTTAACCCGTAACTGTGTGACCATCTACGTTCAACATTAAGCTAATAGTAATTAATGTTACCGCCCTGATTAGGCCTGGACATAATTCCAACACTCATACCTTAATTTCTACCCAAGTTTCCAACTTCATTCCCCCTCTAGTGTAAAAAATAAGTCTGCCAAACAATTTTAAAGTGGTATGGGGATCTCAATCCACTCCTTTATGATATGAGATTCTAATCCATTCTATTCCATGCACCTACTTAAACCAAACGACCCCAAAAGAGATGTATTTCTTGTAGGCTACACTACTCGATTCACACGGCTACTAAGTTTTTTTTTAGAAAACCCTAGATCTCTTCTTCACTATAAATACATATCTATCCCATACATTTGAACAAGACTTTCCCCACGTTAAATTATACTTTGCATTCAAATTTTTTAAAATTGTTATTTTGAATTCGAAAGTATCTTCGAAAAGACGTGCCCACTATATTACCATTATTTTTAAGAGTATCGTTATTGGGTAACAGTGCTTAGATACGTTCTAATTCGTTTAGGGGTGTGAACATTCATAGAACAATCAAACACTTCCTTCTTAATGAAAGAAAGTCGAGCTTTTGTGATAATCATATTAAAGCTACATACAAGTAGAGTTAGTTGTAGGAGTGGGTTAATTATTTTGTTATCCGTAGAAAGTTACTAAAGTAATTATTCGAGAATAGTGGACGTAGGTTTCGACTTCTGAAACTGAACCACTTCAAAATCTCTCGTGTCACTTGCATTCTATCTTTTGCTTGCATTGATTATTTTCGCTCGTTTCAATTGACCAAGATTAGTTGAATATAATCCAAAAATTCACACTAAGTACGTCATACCACACGCTTATACAGACAATAGAAAAAAGTAGGCATACTTTTTTTTATACTCAATTCAACCCCCCTTCCCCCTCTCTCTCTTGAGTATTATCTCGTCTTGCTGAACACGGGCACTATCCGTCATAAGGTAAAGAGGGATAATGCCCCTCTCACAATATGCAAGTGGGAGGGCAAGTGGGGGGATTTATTTGCCCTCCCCACTTGCATATTGTGAGATTGACACTATCCCTCTTCACCTTCTGACGGATTATAACAATCTTCAATGTGAATTTCTTCTTGAGTATTTCTAATCAATAGACTCTTCGTGAACACACAACTCATAAATGGGAAGCCTACTACGATACACAATTCTTAATATTGTGGTATAAAAACAAGAGATACACCAAAGACTCGCAAATACACCGTACAATGTATGTAGGAGCTTATGAATTTAGCTTTTTAGGGCCACCAAAATAGATATAATTCTGCCATTCGAAGTCATAATTATAAGTCACGCTATAAGTTGTGGGATTTGTCATAAAATACTTGATATCTTGACGTTGAGGGAAAAGTTGAGGAGCAAGCATCTTAAGGTTTTTTTATAAGGAGAGATTGCATAAATCTTCTATCTTCTCCTAAATAACCACTTCCCATTTCCCGTGGATATCTGCTCTTGGACTGTATATTTCGCCACCCCAACCGACTATTGCAGCGCTTCCA
This sequence comes from Heliosperma pusillum, assembly GCA_022085475.1. NCBI lineage: Eukaryota > Viridiplantae > Streptophyta > Magnoliopsida > Caryophyllales > Caryophyllaceae > Heliosperma > Heliosperma pusillum. The sequence goes on from JAIUZE010018040.1 coordinate 29,579, forward strand.
GCTAAGGTGGAAAACAACGACGCCGGCCAGTATCCCAGTGGTTCGCCAAAGACATTTAGCCACCAGTTCTTACTCCTTATATCCTATATCAAGAACAGTCATTAAAGATAGAAAATGATGGAAACAAATGAATTAACCTATAAATATTGTGAATGAGGGAATGAAGATGACTACTATTCGCAAATCTAGAACTGGTCAATTACCTGAATAAATTCGACATCTACGAAGTATTGCTTGTTGATTCGTTTAGAGACAGGGCTTATTACTTGCCCCCGATAATTCTTTTGACTAACTTGCACAAACCCATGACATAATATGTTGAAACAACATGTACTTTGGCCACTGTCTTTCTGAAAATATCAACAATACTTCAAGTCAGTATAGATAGAACTACTAATAATTTTGTTGTTATGTAAATAGTTAATGAAATGGTTTAAAACGCTAAATTATATGTTGATTGGTAATAGAAAATACACATACCGTCCAATATCTATAAAGTTGTGTATCATTGTTGTTTGGATAAATGACAGGACTCATCTGTAAAACTTGGTACTCATGTTAAAAATATGAATATATAACAAGTGATTCTGAACAAATGTGATTTAATAAAAGAAGTTACGTACCATCCAGCCAGTTTGAATAGCGTTTGTAACAGAATTATCTTCCTTAGCAACATAAATACAAGCAGCGCTGTATTGCCCAGCACCAACTTGTGAATTCCACACATTCATACTGCCTGAAAGTCCCATGTTTCTGCCAAATGCTCCGATTCTGGCTTCCTGATTACATGACCAACTATTATCTCGAAACTAATCAAGGGATGGTGAACTAAATTTAGTAGCATAATTAATAGAGAAAAACTGATGAGTAATTTAACCTCACGACGCCCATCGTTATTAGAAACATTGGACGCTAAATATAATGTTGGCTGTCCTTTTAATACCTTTTCCATCATCAAATCTTCCTTTTTTATTCTTTTGACCGGAACGGTTCCCTTAGGACATCTCATATGCTTCGGTAAAACATGAGCAAGTGCCGATACTTGAGATCCACGACTAATAAACCAAGTAGGCCTCATCTGCACATTTCACATATTTTATCTACAACTCACTTCGTCATTTACTACCTTGATGACTTTTTTTCATTTTTTACATGTAATTTATTGGATTAATTAACAAGAATAATCCGAATTATAAGTGGTTATCTAATAATAATAATCTCAACTAATTTAGAACTCGTGCAAAGTTGCACAGACCGATAAATAATGTATATAACTAAATTTAAATTTGAGATAGCTAATTATTGTATTAGTTTGAATGTAAAACATAGTAAGTAAATGGTTTATTAATGTCATTACTTGGAAAATATGTACTCTAGCTAAAATCAACTTAAATGATTTAGAAAAGACACATATAAATTGTTGGAGTAAATGTCCTCAACAATAGTGCGATCATATTATTAAATCTCAATAATAAGAATACAAAGGGATGATGAATATTATAGTCAACTGGTCAACACAAAACGGTAACGATTGGCTCAATTGAGTTTGACGTTACTGTCGTATGACGGTGGTGATCAGTTGATCCCTTGAGGTCACACGTAAAGAACAATCCCCTAATCATATACATTAATTAATTGTATAGCGATACAGATTAATTAATCCCTTAAACTGAACCAAGTTTAAATTGTAAGTGATAATATTGTAATATGATTAAATAAGATTCAAAATTTTTAACCATGATTTTTGACATTATGAGTGTCATGGAAATGTTTCAGAATATACAAAAATTTAAAATTCAAATTTTGAAATTATTTTAATTAAATTTTGATTTATTTGATTAAAATATGATTTTAAAATCTAATTATGAGCAATTATATAACAACAAGTTGAATTATTGTCAAAAATTGAGGGATGACTAATTTTTGAATCCTAAATCAGTTGGGATAACTAATGTGGACTTAAATATGATTTAAATCTTGTTTGGTGATTTTAAAGTGTTATTATCACGCATTTCCGTAAAACCGGGTTATATACGATATAAACCGTAAAATAGGGCGATTTGGCTTTTAGAATGAGCATGTTTTATACATATTATTATGCTGCATATGTATTATGAATGTCATATTTTGGTTTATGTAATTTGGAATTATGTAATTTTTTTCTTGTTTGGCCTTAGTTTTTATCGATATTGCCCGAAATGTAAGGGAATATTGATTCGGTTGTAATTTTTGTGATCTCGTATCACTTTTATTGTATTATTTTATTTTAAAAATGTATAATAGAAAATTATTGTAATTTTATTATATAATTTGTAATTATTTGTAATACCGGAGTTTCCCATAGACGGTGCCATTCGGAAAGGAGTTTCGAGAGAGAGAGACGGTGACCTTGAGAGGCGTGGTTATGAAGTTCAAGGGACCAAAGGAGTTGGTTTCCGAATTTGTAATAGATTATATGATTTTCTATTCTAGGAAAGGCCATACTAGGAGTTTTACTTTTATGCTTGCATTTTTATTTAATATGTTTTGCATGCATTGCCAAATCGCCATAACATGACATGCATATTTTTCATCGAGTATTCGACCGTGTCAATTACAATTATCGATAATTCATCAATTTAGTTCACTTAAACGAGATAGATAATAAATTGACATGACCTCTCGCAATAAATAATTGAGATCAAGCCTTACCAAATGTAGAACCCATCAATCCCAATTTCGCAAGGAAGTAGGCTCGGCTCACCGGGGTGCTAAACTTGTTACGTTGGGTAAGTAGGGTAATAAAAGTTATTATTTCAAAATTTTGATTGAGCTCAACGGAATTATTCGCGACCGTAGCCGCATTTGTTCTGAGCTTTAGATAAATATTAAAGTAATATTATCGACCGAGAGTTCTAATGTAGAATCAATTAAAGAGTTAATCCACCGAATTATGTTAATAAGGGATGAATCGGCTTACCGTGCCCAAGTTGATATGAATTTGGATCTCAGAATCATTTATAATAGTTGGGTAGAGGTCACTATTTAAATGCTAAAACTTGTTTAAAATGTTTACAAGTATTTAAAAATGATAAATTTTGACATTTCCTTTATGTCCAAAAATGTGTAGTTAATATTGTTTATTCGCAATGGCAAATGCTAATTCATCCATCACCACCTATGCTCCAACTCTCACGATTGTCTCATGGCTTCGATCCTTCATGGATCGATGCAAGTTAGAAAAGAATGACGCTAATTTTACTAATTGGGATATGCAACTCCGCTTAGCCGCGAAGGGTAACGACAAGTTTCGTTACCTTACCGGGCCTCTCCCACCGAACCTTACGAAAGGTCAACCGCCGGCGCAAGGCGAGCCTATGATGCTTACCATAAAGAGTCTGCCACTATCAAAATTGTTTTGATCTTATCGATGGAGGACGATCTTCAAGTGAGTGTCATAAGATGAGCACGGCCTATGAGATCTATGCCAAGCTTGTGACCATGTTTTTCACAAGCTCCTAGGATCATACAATATTAATAATGCCAAGCTTGTGACCAAAAGATAGCCCTCATGTACTCAAATTGGTTGAGCATGTTGAGACTCTCAAAATGCAAGGGGTTGACATTCCCGAACAACTAGTTATTAATTGAGTACTTCATTCCTTGGGGAAAATCAAGGCTTATGTGCAGTTTAGTGTAAACTGCAATATGCAAAACATGAAAAACTTATCTTCATGAATTGCACAATATGCTTGTGCAAACTGAGAGAGACATGGGGCTAAATGTTAGCACCTCCAAGGATGTACTCCATATTAATAATAAGAGTAAGGGGAAGTTCAAGAAAGGTGGTAGTAAAGGGAAGAAGCCCTCCACCTTCAAGGGAAAGGGTAAAGCTATTGTGAATAGCTCTTCCATGCCCATGAAGAGTGCCTCCAATGAGAAAAAATGACATTATTGTAATGGCGTAGGGCATTGGAAGAGGAATTGCTCTAAGTATCTTGGAGATTTTAAAACTGGAAAGATTGTTCCACTAGGTAAATATTTATCCCTATCGTTTATGTTATGATCTCAACTTTGGTATACAGGTATGAGTTGTGATTCTTACTCTATTTAATTGTAATTAGGGCATCCTAGCAAGGATAAAGGCAAGGAAAAGCAAGCCTAAGAAGGCTCTTCAAGGGAAGCTAAGGTAGCTACCCATGATTGAAGACCTATGGAAGCTTGGTCTCATTTTGAATTGTCTAAATTTTGGGATGTATTTTGAGACATTGTTTTTAGAACTTGTATAATTTCCTTATTTGACATGGAAATTTGTTCAATTCCTTTTATTGACATTGGTTGTAATTGGATTTAGTGACATGGTGTTCAACCCAAGTTTGTAACACCCGGAAATGTACCCTATTTTTCTAGTAAAAATATTTTACGGACACTTTTCAGCGAATTTTAGTTTTAATCGTAAATTTAATTTTCCGAGTCGAATTTAGAATTTTCGAGTTCGTATTTGGAATTTCCGCGAGATTCCATGAGAATCCCGTCTTAAGGCGAGTTTGACTTTTCTTGACTTTTGAGCCGCCTTTGACTTTCGTTGACTTTCTCCTTCATATACTCCCTTCCTCACCCTAAACCTAATTCATTTCCCCACAACTCAAATTCATTTCTTCTTCCTCACCATAAACACCAAAACCTTGCCTCCATTTTCATCCATCTTCGAATCATCGCTACGCCTTCATTTCTTGTTCAAATTCACGTAAGTTCGTCTTATTCTTCCCCTCTTAGCTTCCTCTATCCGTATTGGTAATAAAATTACCGTCTTTCTCGCTTTTTAAATTATCCGTCTTTCTCAAGGTGAATGATATTCATCTTTTGTTATCTAATTGTAGGTGGAGACTTTCTAGAAATCGATTAAAGACGCGAAAAGGTAAAGGTGAAGGGTTACTCGATATCATTTACGTGTTTTACATGCTTATATGCTAGAAATCGTATTAGAATACGATTAGTAAGTTTAGGAATCATGTTATGGATGATGATTGTTGTTATTTGATGATTGTTGATGATGAATATTGATTGTTGATAGTTATGAGAAATGGATTATGAGAATTGGAAATGATAGGATTGAATTTATGTTGAAGGCTCACGGGTGAATTG
>JAIUZE010018042.1:0-28318 GCA_022085475.1 Heliosperma pusillum
AGCCAGCTTAAGTACTACCATCTCTGCTTAGGGGGTCGCCTAGTAGAGTTTCTCATAGACGGTTATGTCATGGGACGGGGAACGGAATAGCTGTTGTCGCTAGGTCTGATCAGTCTAGGACTAGGATGTTTTCCTACCTTGTGGTATAGCCTCGAGTTACAGAAGTCGACTATTGACTGTCCTAAGAACTTATGCCTGTTTGTAGACGTATTGGTCTTTCATGTTTGTATGATTCTATGAGTTGTAGAAGGTGAGATGCAAGCCGGCTAGGATTGATAGAGTTTGGATTACCGATTGTTAACTGATTCACATGATTACGTGTTGATTAGGGTTTGAGTGTATCAGGGCCATGTTACCACCACGCAACCCCGTGTAACCTCGTGAGCTAGCAACCAGCTTCCTACCACCTCTTGTTATTTTTATTATCGGATTCACATGATAGCATTCATATGATAGGTTATATGTTAGTTAATTGTTTCATAACATGAAAGCATATCATATATGTTAAGGTTTTGTATTCTCCATATACATGGCTTTTATGTTATTCATGTTTTATTAAACTCGACATTTCGTGGCTGGGAGAACTCGGAGTTACTCCCCACTGACTGTGGCTTCCGTGTTTATATTTAATGCGTTCGAACAGGTGGTGAATGCATATTTGGGGTACATTGACGAGCTAGCGAGCGAAGTATTTACCTTGGACCTATATTCGGTTCTTAGATTGTATATTATTATACACTCGTTTTATTTCGTATTTATACGGGAAACTTGTATCCCGTCTTGTATAATTTCTTTTGTATAATATTGTTTCCGTTTTGTAATGACCTTTTTTATTTCAGACACCTTCATTATGTATTTAAATTATATTTTTTCTTTCCGGCAAATTTGAGGGTGTTCACAGTTGTATATCAGAGCCTTTTTGCATCGCGCAGGGTGTTGTACCTTGTATAAATAACTGACCTTAATAAATAATAAACTTGTGACGAGAGAATGGGTAGGATGGGTAGATTAGGATTTATGTTGTAGTCTATTTGTTTATGCTAATTGTTAGGAGTAACTTAATTTGTTTTGTTTCGTATGAAGACGGTTGGACCGCGTGTAGAAGAGATCGTTGTTAGTGCCAACCAGGTTCCTCCGCATAAAGAAGACAATTGCCAAGGAGGCTATGCTTGGGTGGCTAGCCAGATTGCTAGGAGCAATATTACGCCTTAGGGTGGAATATGTGTTACCTAGAAGGAGTATCCTCTACCGAAGATTTGAAGATTTATAAGCCTAATTGAAGTGAATTCCTTCTTCATCTTTGATTTCTCTCGTCCTTATAGTATCATGCCTTCTTCCTTCCATCTAGGTGCTACTTTCCATTCCAACCTATTTGCCTCTTGAAAATTTCTCTTGATAGTTCCTCCATCTTTCCATTGGTATCCTTACCTCCCTCTAGTAACATTTTCCGGATGTCATAACCATCGGTTTGAGGTATATTATACTTAGTCGTAAGAACTTCGAATCTTGTGGAATATAGTGTTTGTTAGAATGAACTTGTGATTTGAGGAAAATGTTATAGATCTAATTTCAACATATGGTGGTGAGAGTTGGTGTCCTTGAGGAAGGTGTGGTGAAGTATGTTTAATAATTGTAAAGCTTGATGCTTGTCATGACTTGGGAGTAATAGTTCATGATATTCAGGGGTATAAGGTCGAAGGAATTGGCTAGGACTTCTTAACTCATTAGTAATTTAGTCTTTTGGACTTAGAGGTTTAGTATTGGTTTGAAGACCATGCTTATGATATGTCTATTTTGGGAGTAAATAAGAGTTTCGAATACGATTCCTAACCATCATATTAAGCTAGTTCCATGTTTAGATGATTATAAGGATTTGAGGATACACTTAGGATGAAACTCTCCTAGGGGTCTAGATTATGAAAGCTAGAAGTTGCAATATCTTTTTGCGGATCGAGATAAGCTTAAGGATAGTTGTAGTTGTGGTTAGGAAATTGGGAAATTCTTTTTAATGTTACTTGGGAATTTGTTGTCGTTAAATGTTGGACCCTAACGAGAATAAATACTTTGAGGAATTAAGATTTGGATGACACAACTTGAGGAATATCGCCATAAGCGAAAACTGGTGTATTGAGAGTTTGGAATAGATAAATAAATTGATTTACGGTCGCATTGCCCTATGATTGGCAAAAGTTAAGTAAAATGCGATTTGGGTGACTAATCTCTTTTGAGGATTTGTGTTTTAACTTTGGAAGGTGAGGAAGTTATTTGTTAATAACTTAAGATAATGAATTTTGGAATAAATTGGATCAAAGGATTTCATAGTAAGTCTCCTTTACTTTGGGATTGTTAGCGGCATTGTTTCCCAAATTATAAATATTTTGATGATGGTTTCCAATAAAGGTTTTGATGGAGCTAAGAAGATTATAGTTCGTAATAAATCTTTCATGGGTTGTTAGCTATGGAGTTTACCGTACCGATGGACTTAGAAGATTTTACTTGAATTTGAATAAATTGGGAGTTGTTACTCGATGTGTCGTGCTTATGAAATATTTTGGAAAGAATCTGAGGATTGAAAATGTTTAGGATATATTGCACTCTCTTGAGGACTAGATTCTGGTGCAGTTAGTGTTGTCGAGTTCGATCGACATTTGAATTTTCATAGAGGGAAGATAGTATAGGGGTTCATCCTTCTTTCTTTACTTCTTTCTTTACTTCTTTCTTTACTTCTTTCTATTCGATTTATTCTTTCGAATATTTCGTTCCTTCTATCGAGTATCATCTCTTATAGATAAATTATTAGAAGCTTTAGTTAGAAATTTTAAGCGTAAATAGTAGAGTTATTACCTTTACTATAAAATTTTTGAACTAAAAGTTTTGGAAATGTTTTATGATTTCAAGTATTTTACCGTCAAGGAGTGTTGAGACTTGTTATTGGAGACGTTCGATAACTAGTTTTCTCATTTATTGATGCGAAAATGTATCTTTTTAAAGTCTTTGATTTGGGCCGTTGGTGTTCGTAACAGCTGACGAGAACCTTCCGCCCCAGTGATAAGACTCTGTAATTTATTCACGACAGTATTTTAACAATTTTGAAATAGACCTACATATATGTTACTGTTCCTTCTTCAAGTTTCGAGACGAAAATGTTTTAACCGGAGGGTGATATGTAACACCCGAAATATACCCGAGTGTTTCTAGTAAATATTTAACTAAACACGTTTCGTAGTTTTGAACGTTAAGTTTTTAAAATAGGAATTTTTGTTCCGAGTCGTAGTTTTGAATTCGCGTTCGTATTTGGAATTTTTGAGGGATTCCATGAAAAGACCGTTTTTAGTCATCTTTGACTTTTCTTGACTTTCAAGTCGTCTTTGACTTTTCCTTGCCTTTTTAAAGTCGTCATTGACTTTTTCTTGACTTTTAAGTCGTCCTAAACTTTTCTTGACTTTTAAGTCATCTTCGACTTTTCTCGACTTTTCAGTCAACTTTGACTTCCGTTGACTTTTTCCCGACTCGTCTCATAAGTTGGAAGACCGAAATTTTATTTAAAAAAATAATATTTTTGATTTATTTTTATTTAGATTTATTAAGATTTATCCTAATTTAATATAATTATTTTGAATTTATTCGGAATTTAAATAATAACGTTTACGGTTTTAACCGAACGTCATTTAACTATTCCCGCATAATCGTAAGCGCGAAACGAAACCGAACCACTTGGCATGAGTCACGCGCCATAGGTAATCGTTTTCACTCACATTACTATTTAATTCTTTTGATTAAATAATAATAATATATAGATATTTATTTACTTATCGATCAGTTACGAAAATACGCAAATAGTTTACGTGAATGACCCGATAGTCACCCATACCACACGGTTTTTCTTCACCTTCTACCTGATATTTTTAGTTCTTTATTATAATAAATTATATCTTGATATGTAAATTCCCAATTAACTTAAGTAGTCTAATTAATTACGGCTAATATTAAGTAATGGATACCCGGACGTCAATCCAAAACTCAATTCAAAACCCAACTCAACTAGTTATAGATCTATATTACACGACACTCCTCACCCCACTTTACTCACAAACAACTTTTCCTTTTACAATAAATCAAATAAAGATCAAAACCTCACTTTCTTTAATCGTTCTTCGTGTTCTTCGTCGTTCATCTTTTGTTCTTCATCGTTCTTGAGCAAAACCTCCATAAATCCTTCCTTTCTTAATTAAATCCATCCTAATTTATATTTCTAGGATCTCCTCCTCGCTCCCCATCTTCACGTATGTTTTATTTTCAATTCCGTCAAGATCATTTTCAAACACTTTAATTATGGAAATTTATATTTAAGTTCTAATAATGTTTTTCTTGTTATTTCTTATAGGGGAAGACTTTGAAGACGAGTTTGGAGACTCGTATATATTGGGTGAAGATTAGTAGAAGGGTTTCTTATTTATATACTTCTTATTATTTTTGTGCTACTTGATTTTAGCTAGCTAAGGTAACGATTCCGAGTTACTCGACGGATAAATGTTACATAGCTTTGGTTTACTTTAGTTTTTGGTTCATCTTTAGTTTTTGTTCATATGATTATGGTTTTATGATTTTAGTTAGTAACATGATAAGTGGTTGATTTTATTATGTTGTAGGAATTTATGAATATGTTGGTGTTTTTGTTATATTTGTTTGATTTCTTCATGATGATGATTGTTGCATGTTGGATGGTTAAATTGGATGTTAAAAATGGTTGTTGATTAATTAAAACATGTTAGAAATAATATGGTGTGAGTTGTGGTGGGGGCCGAATTATTGGCTGGAAAAACAGCCCAAACCGGACCAAACCAGGCCGGTCCAGGCCGGTTCAGACCCGGTCTGGGTTGGTCCATGGTGAGTCCGGGTTTTGGTCTTTGGGTTGTGTCGATGTTTGATTGATTGGTTGTTGTTTTGACGGGTTTTAAATATGTTAAAGCATGGGGGAAATATTGGAAAACGGTTTTTAGAAAATTAAAGCAAAACAGCCATTTAGCCAAATCAGGCCGTGAGGCCCAAATCAGGCCCATGTGGGTCCGGCCCAATTCAGCCCGTGGGTCCCACCTTGGGACTTGTGACGGTTTTTGAGTTATCGTCATTTTTATCGTGTTTTGTAATATTTAGCAAGTGGGAAATATTAATAAGTAAAATATTTAATTAAAAAGGTTTTTCATAAAATTATTATTTCTCACATGTTAGAAATTATAAAACGAGATCGTAGTTTAATTGGATATCATTTAAGTCAAGCGGGGGTTTACGTAAGATTTAATAATTCACATGTTAGAAGTTTTAATAAAAATAACATGTAATGAATATGTTGATTTTATGTCTATGTGATAAAGACTCTGTTTCTAGCCGGTTGGATCCAACGGGTTTGGTCAAACTAAGATCTAGTCAGCCCCGATTTGACTGATGACCCGTCGCGGGACTCGGGTCGGGGATTTGTCTTCAAGTAAGGTTGTATTTAATTATGAATTAGCCTTGGTAGGTATGAGGCGATATGATATTTGATTATTATTGATATGCAAATAGTCACATGATAGGATGTTTTCCCGTGACTGTTTTATTTTATGGTTGGTGTCGTGTTGACTAAGTACCCATCGAGAATTATGAGAATATGGCGTCTTGACCATTCTAATTCTAAATGAGTAGCTTGGACCACGACATTGATAGGCCCGTACTATCTTTAACGAGCATACGGAGTTTGCCGCTTGATAGCTTTTGTGTCTCGGCTTGGTGGGTTTATATCCAAGTCGGGGCATGGTTGCCTAATCCGTTTTGGGGTGGGAACCAGCTTAAGTACTAGCCATCTCTGCTTAGGGGGTCGCCTAGTAGAGTTTCTCATAGACGGTTATGTCATGGGACGGGGAACGGAATAGCTGTTGTCGATAGGTCTGATCAGTCTAGGACTAGGATGTTTTCCTACCTTGTGGTATAGCCTCGAGTTACAGAAGTCTTCTATCGACTGTTCTAAGAACTTATGCATGTTTGTAGAAGTATTGGTCTTTCATGTTTGTATGATTCTATGAGTTCTAGAAGGTGAGATGCAAGCCGGCTAGGATTGATAGAGTTGGGATTAACGGTTGTTAACTGATTCACATGATTACGTGTTGATTAGGGTTTGAGTGTATCATGGCCATGTTTCTGAGAGGAACCTCTGAGCTAGCATACCAGCTTCCCTACCTCGAGTTATAGTTTATTATCGGTTTCACATGATAGCTTTCACAGGCTAGGTTATTTGTTAGTTATCTGTTTCATAACATGAAAAGCATATCATATATGTTAAAGTTTTGTATTGTCCATATACATTGCTTTTATGTTATTCATGTTTTATTAAACTTGACATGTCGTGGCTGGGAGAACTCGGAGTTACTCCCCACTGACTGTGGCTTCCGTGTTTATATTTAATGCGGTCGAACAGGTGGTGATGCATATTTGGGGTACATTGACGAGCTAGCGAGCGAAGTATTTACCTTGGACCTATATTCGGTTCTTAGATTGTATATTATTATACACTCTTTTATTTCCGTATTTATACGGGAGATATGTCTCCCGTCTTGTATATTTCTTATGTATAATATTATTTCGTTTTGTAATGACCTTTTTATTTCGGACACCTTCAGTATGTATTTAAATTATTTTTTTCTTTCCGCAAATTTGAGGGTGTCACAGGCTAGGTGGCAAAGGAAATTGATTAACAATTTCTTTATGTTTTGTGACTGATATTACTCGTGCTTATGATAGTAATGGTAATTTGACTAAGTTTATAGTCATGTGTTTACGGTGATTGCGACACCGGTATTATTAAAGGTGATTTTGTTTGTTTTACGAGGTCTCATTATATCTAGTCTATCACTTTTAAGTGTTGACTAATGACTTAGTATATAAGTCGGATATTGGGATGTTTAAACCCTTATAAATCTTTGGTGGTAGGATACTCAATTCCCCTCTAATACAACGTTATAGGCAGAATTCAATGTGGAAGGCCTCCTACCTTAGATTTGAACACATGATATTGTCTCGAAGGTATGTGTTATAACCTGCATGGCTAAGATGAAGGTAATTCTTCTTAATGAATCTTTGTAAAAGTGCCGGTGCAGGTGCACAATTAAAAATTCACCTATATGAGGCATGAAGTTTGGCCGCTTCAAGAGAGTTCAAGGTTTACTTTCTATATGCTGTCATGAATTGGATATGGATACAAGGCATGTTTAATTAGTGTCGGATTTGACGTTTGGAGTTGTTTCTTCTCATGTGTAAGTTATCTTCATGTATTCAAAATGGGTAGAAGGGTTCAAAGCTTAGACACACCCCGATAAACCGAATACTTGAAATTTATAACATTACTAGGTGGTGATTCAATCTTCGTGATATTGCCATTGATGCATTGAGTTGGTTTGTTTTATCGGTTTTGCTAAATCAAGGATTACACTTACACTACAAAAATAAAAGACTCATAGCGACAGACGATTCCGTCGCAAATTCGTTTAATTCCCTCGCTAAAAGGCATTTGCGACGGATTTTCCGTCACAAACATTTCGTCGGGGTATCAGATTATTGTCTTTTGCAGTTTCGATCATTCTATTGCCCCAAATACTAACAATTGATGCACCTTTTGTTTCTACTTTAAAGACACAATATATGAAAAAATCCATTTTACTTTACCAATTTCATTTTCATGTTACAATGAACTCATCATATTCAAGAGCCAAAATAATTTAAACGGGAAACAAAAAAACACCTAGTTATCGCTAATTAATAAAAAATTTGAGGTGCATTGTTTGAATTTTAACTTTAGCTCATATGTTTGGCATGTTTTTTCTTGCTTCTACCAATGCTTGTAATCTACCTATTGAAATTTACGCATTAAACGGCCACATTAGTTGTGGCTATTACTCCATTAAGTTTGTGATAATGGTTGTGATTTAGGACTGAGATATTGAGTCATTGAGTATGTTTTAATGGCCATTATATCCATTAATCCCTTCTTTGTAACTGCCTATTTGTGGTAATATAAATAAGAAAACATATTAAGCAATAAAAAAAAATAACACACAACAACAATACACAACATCAATTAGAAATGTACACTATCAATACGGTTAAGATCTCCATCAAATTGGAGCTTTGGAATTTGGGGTGTGGCTATATCCAGTGACTCTAGTAGCCACCGGGATAAGTCCCGGTTTCGGTTTCGTGGACAGAAAGCGGCACGTCGATCATCGTACCTATTCCGTTATTAAGGTACGCATATTTTCCAACAGTGGTATCAGAGCCGATCGTGTTTCGGCTTCTGTCCCGATTTGATTAAATGCCGTGTATGCCCCAATACAACATGTGTTTGTGCGTTCTATTAATTTTACTTTGTATAAAATTTGGACTTGATTTTCTATTGGGATTAAGATGAACAACAATAGATAACTTCTTGCACATCTCACCTGTACCCCCTTGAACAAACCTCTGTATAGATTCCTCCGTCCCGGCGTATGTCGTCGGCGCGTGTAAGTCACATATGTCTATCACTCTATCCCCGATTCCAACTTAATTATCGCATCCCGGAGCCACCAAACTCCGTTAATAGTTGGTCGGACTCATTAAAAGAAAAAAGCACTAAGTTAGACTGGTTGACGGTGCGTGTATGTCACGCTCCACGGCACTGGTCTGCTTGTGAGTGACGTAAATATTCTCCGGCTGATAACTCCACGAACGCCGATCTATGTGGTGGCGGTGGCTAATCGGATAAACTCATTTTTTTTTTTGGGAAAATGAAGCATATATGTTGCTGGGTATGAAATCCATGATAAATAGATAAGGATGAGTTCTTTATCCATTTTTATTTTTCCTTGGTAAAACCATGGAAATGAGTTTGGGAATGAAAAGGGAAGAGGGGGGAGGTTTGTTCGTGATAAATAGATATGTTCTGTTTATATAAGGGGGAGGTTTAACTTGTGTCTTTGTTTTACAAAATGGATAATAATTAAAGTGGGTTCTATCATTGAGTATATGTGTCATATTTTTATTTTATTTTATTTTTCCATTGAAAGTTGTCAAGTTTTTTTTACTCTACAGGTGAATTATGGACAAGTAGTAGTTTATTTTTTTTTACCTTACACAAGTTGGTGTATACTTGTGTTATATGACTGTGTGTTATTGTATAATTTATTTTTGTGTATTTGGTATCTAGTATGTAGCGTTTAATGACAAGAAGGTAAATTTCTTTTACACCATATCTAATATCTTAGTGATATTTTTATTGTTATTATATACGAATACGTTTCATATTCGAATTGTATGGACATATAAATGTGTTTATATGTATAAAAATGTGTGGAGAATATGAATGTGTTTTCTACATATGATTGTGTTTCATGCGTATTAGTTAAATTTCTTTGTTATTTATGAATACGTTTCATAAAACTTTATTTTACGTGTTAGTGACAGTATATTTTATGAATGTGTTTTTCATAAATTATTTATATCTTTGTGGTATACTTGTACATGTAATTTTATTTTACATGAGAAATTCCGTTATAACTTAGTGATGTATTAATTTATGTAAATTTTGTATCTTACATAAATATTTTATATCTTAGTGATATATGATAACGTGTAAATTTAGTATTACACGAGAGATGAGAAAGAATTTATTACATAATAGTTGTGTATCAATAACTCATTAAAACGATCATATGAGTTATGATCACGGACTTTTAATTATTTTTTGGAGACAAGCAAACTTGTATAGCATAGTGTTTGTCTAATATCTGAGTGATATTCTTGTTCGTGCTAATTTGTTTAGACGATATTATAAGGGTAATAGCTAATTTGTGTAGCGTTTTGTAATGGTTATTTGATTTCGTTTTATTTAATCTTAAGAGTTAATTAAATTGTTGAAATTTCTTGTTTATGGCGTTTGTGATGATTATGAGCTTAGCGAAATTTTCGAACGAACAATATAAATGAAGTTTTTTTTTAATAATTTAATTTTTTGAATTGTGCCTTCATCCATATACTTGTGTATGACAACAAGTGTTTTGGTGATTTGTTCACCATTGGTAAAGCGGTTTGAACTTGAATAACTAGCGTGATAAGATTTAGTATCTTATTAATAATCACGATTTTTAGAAATTGTGATCATTATTATCGAGGTTGAATATCTTACTAATGAGTAGGATTATGAAAATCTGTGTCTTGTACAGTATTTGTTCAAATATAGTAAGCTTGATGTATGCAAAATTTTGTTATTTTGTATGTAGACTTATTAAGTAGTTTTGAGACATGTCTTATAGCTTATGTAGCGTGAGACTAGATGTAAGTGATATTCGTTTTGACGTAGGGTATAAGACTATGTGCCTTGACCCGGAAGTGTTTTAAGAACCGTCGTCGTTTTGTTTATCTTACATAAGATGATGTACCTTTTAAACACGGGATTGACTGGCGTAAGGAGTTATTTTTTCCATGGTGATTTGTTTGCCATCCAATTATGGGATTAGGAAAAATGGAAAACTTTTTATGTTTCGTTGTTAGTACACTCAATCCTTAATAAAAGTCTGAAACTTATTGAGGCGGGAGAAGATGGCGTTTTGTGGCTGATGACTCCCGATACGATTATTAATGGTCTATGTTTTTCTTTCTATTAAGGACATATATGTGGTATTACTTAAGTATGTCTGACTTAGTGTCGACGAGAGAATAATGTGAAAATAATATTAAATTGGTTCATGATAGATTCGAGCCAAATGACATTATTTTTCCATCACTTCGAGTTATGTGTGTTTCTTACATCCGATGCTAATTCTTGTCCTTTGTGGATTTAGAAACAAAGTGGGAATATTTACAACTCGTAGTTGTTTAATCCATTGTTTGTCGATGGATAATTAACTTTTTAGCGATGCTACATTGTTTTTGTTTTCAAAGAAGCTTTGTGCTACTTTGATGTGTTATTCTATAAGCACTTGGAGTGCATAATTATTTTTCAATAATTAGTTCATTGGAAATCACGGATTATTATTTAACCTCAAGTAAATAGTTCTTATGGATATGTGTTTGGCCAAAATATATATGTTCACCGCATTAATTTGTTATTCTTCTGCTTGATTACATTTTAACATATGTTCATTGTCTTTAAATTTTATATTTCAATCTATTTTTATTTTATTTGTGGGTATTTTAATGTTAAGGACCATCATGAGACTGTATATTTTTCCCTCTATCATTTTATTAAGTGTTTGATATGTTCAAACATTTTATAATAAAAGGTGAAAACCGATTTTGAACTTAGAGTCAGTACTCTTAGTAAATATGTTGGTTGCAAATAAATCTTTGATATGTTCAAAGTGTATATGAGAAAAAATATGTGTGTTAGATCTTATAATTTCTAATCGCTATGACAAAGAGTTGTTATAGTTGAGGAATTGTACATCACTTGACATGGTTAAGTGAAGTATGACGTTGATTAAGTTTTTTTTCCCTTCTTTTAGCTTAGAGAAGGACTCCTTAAATATGTTTTGAGGAAATTTTGCCCACTCCAAATAAGTTTTGGATAATAGGTTGGCCAGATATGCCTTAATATTTATCAAACTTTGTGTTTAAATAACCCACAATATTTATTCACTTTGATGTGTTTCCAAGTGTTTGGTAAAAACTAGTAGAATTTTGTCTTGTATTCGTTACAATGCAGAAACTATCCTTTGTTGATTGGGAGAATTTGTGAACTAATTGAGTCACCAAGAATAGTTTTAACTTCTCTTCATATTTGCATAGTGAGAGTAGTTCCATGATTCATAATAAAGATGAGACTTTGTTTACTGATGAGTAAATGTTAACTTGTATGTCAACTTATAAGGATTAACATAAGGTTGGTCCTTGAGAGATGATTTGTTCATTATGGAGGATAGTGGGAGCTGTTCTAACTATTCAGTTATTTTTACTACTTTTAGTAAGTGGGAGCTATCACTTTTAGTAAGTTAGAGTATTCACCAAGTAATAAAAATGGATCGTTATATGAGAGCATAAATACATTGTGACAATGTGTGTTTTTATGACAGTTAGGTTTAAGACTATCATGAGATATGTTCTCAAAATGTTATGATTCGTTCCGCTTTTCTTCTAAGGTTTTAGTTATCTATTTGGATTTTGTTTTCAAATGGATGTAAAGATTATTTTCTTGAATCAAGTTGATTGAGAAATTTATACACATGGATCGATCAGTTGAGTCCGTCTCAAATGATTAAGATGATAGCGTTTTTGTATCTCTTAGTGTGTTTATGTGTTAGAGGTCTACCATACTTATTTTAAAAGTCATTTGTGTGACGATTTAGTTGGAATGGTGGATTTGATGGTGTTATGTCAAAATTATATAGGAGAATAAGTTTCTCTTTATTAATTGGTGACATGTTGGTACTTTAGAAGAATATTAATATTTTGGTTATGTCTAAACCTATGATTGAGTGCAAGAAACGATTAGAGTATTGTTTCTTGTTCTAGTGTAGTTGGTATTTTGATGTGTATCTTGTTTAGTACATGGTTGAACGTCAATTTTGTAATTGATAAGTAATTTGTTACCTAATCAATCCTCTACACGCATGCACAATGATATGTAATCAAGTGTTTTTTTTACTTTGACCTTTGTGGTAAGAGTAGATTAGTTCTTATGTGGGACTAGGAGTTGTCATCAAGTAAGACTAACAAGATGATTTACGCATTATATTTTTTTAAGATATGTTCTTAATTAGTTCATGTGTTGAGCTAATTGTGCAAAAGCGTCAACTTATGTTTAATCTTGTTGAGTTGTGAATTTGTTTGATGATGGACATTTTTGGATATAGATTTTGTTTCTTTTGAAAATGTTCATATGCATTTGTTGCAGGATGAGGCACATAAGATATCACCAAGTTTTTAGATTGCCTAGTCACACAGGTAATCGCCTTGACACTTGTGTAGTGGCCAAGATGAGACTGAGTCACGTTAACACATAGTGAGTGTTGAAGATTATCTTTGTACATGAGTTGTATGGAAAAGATATTGACTCGTTATATAGTCGCCTTAGTAAGTCAAAGATGAGACTTTTATAGCCGAAGTATGAGAAGATACCCTATTTTTGTACTAAAGCTTTGAACCGAATCACAAGTGTTGGATTAGATATTGTGTATATCAATCTAGTGGCGTGGGTTAGATACTTATGTAGTATCTAGACTTAGGATTCGTACGACATAGAAGCGTGATATGCCCATCGTAGTGGGAGCTATGTTGTGACACATATATCATACTATGTGTGTTTTGTCGACCGTTAGGAGTGACATATGATTCGCTAATCTGTTACTGTATGATCCCTTTTGGACTTGTATGTCATAATTTGGTACGAAGCCCTTTGACTTGGAGCTGTGAGATGAAATTGAGATTTGATGTTGCTACTTTAGCGTGATTTCGGAGAATCATAAAGTCGTTGGTTCAACGGGTAATGTTAGGAAAGCAGTCAAGTTGATATTGATTTTTATTAGCATCTAAGGAATGGTCAATTCAACTACACCATGTTAAGCCCGGTCGGCGGTTATATTGTGTATATAACTACGTAACATGTTATAGCATAAAGGGACATTGTATGCGACAGTGTTGCTTGAATGATCTGGGAAAGTGTTATTGTGAAAGTGTTATGTTAGTTTGATGGAGGCTTAATATAGCACTACTTGTTACATATTTGGTCGCACGCCCCATTGTCCTGTATGAGACGTGGTTGATAGTTCTTATTGAGTTGTGTTTTTTTATGAGCTTGGTTGTGTGACCAAGTGGGAGTTTTGTGACTCAGATGTGTGGCCGAGTGGGAGTATTGAAATTTAAGCATTAAACGGCCACATTAGTTGTGGCTATTACTCCATTAACTTTGTGATAATGGTTGTGATTTAAGACTGAGATATTGAGTCATTGAATATGTTTTAATGGCCATTATACTCATTAATCCCTTCTTTGTAACTGCCTATTTGTGGTAGTATAAATAAGAAAACGTATTAAGCAATACAAAAACTAACACACAACAACAACACACAACAGCAATTAGAAATGTACACTATCAATACGGTTAAGCTCTCCATCAAATTGGAGCTTTGGAATTTGGGGTGTGGCTATATCCGGTGACTCTAGCCACCGGGATAAGTCTCGGTTTCGGTTTCGTGGACAGAAAGCGGCACGTCGATCATCATACCTATTCCGCTATTAAGGTACGCATATTTTCCAACAGCCTATAGCCCCTTGTGCTGGTGGTTAAGAGCTATCCTCTCGAATCCCAATGACCAAGGTTCAAACATTGGTACTTCAAAAATCATTAAACCATCGCTTGTAATAAGAAAGTATATAAATTTCTAGAGTGATGTCTTAGATTCTTTTTCTGAACCATTGAGAAATTTTTGATAATCATGGAAACAATAAATTTTTGGTTTGAGCTTTTGTTTAATTGAATTGGTCACGATGTAAGACTGTCTTATACAATTGTACTATACAATTTGTGAACAGAGTGTATGTAATATTAAGTTCATTATCTGACATAATATAGGAGTAATGCTTTCCTTTCGGGCCTTGCAAGATCGGATACTCCGTAGAGAAGTATGTCCGTAGTGTTCTTGGGTCTAATGTATCACTGGTTCGAACAGCTTTCACACCAAGACATGGTTGACAATCGCCACTATCGTTGTATACACGCACCTCATGTCAACTTCTTTTGAATAGAGCCTAGGATTTGGTTAAAGTAGAATTGCATACAAAATCGTCTGAGGATACAATGAAATCGGCTATATATGTAGACAATACAAGGTAGTTATAAATCATCATTCATTGATAAACTATGGCTAAACAAGATGATTGAGTACCAATGCGATGCTTCAGATTTTGGGTGTTACTCCGAATCTTTTTACATTTTTCCTCGCTGACTCTTACGCTTACGTAGGGTTGATGCATTCGCTCACGTGATAAAGTCTATGGCTCATCGCCTTAAACCCGAGTTTTGCTAAGATATGGCAATAGAATATAAACATAAACCATTTCAAGAAATGGGGGCTTCTGGCCCAGTAAATGGTGTATAAACGACAACCGCAGGTGTGCTAAGAGCTGGTTAGGTAAGTTCCAAATAACTAACTCCCATGTTTCCCGCCAAAAAAATATTGATCTAGTAATAATAAAAGTGTTTCGTTATTGTACCGGAGCAATCACGGCTTCGTCGTTCCACTCATATCAAACAAGGGGGACGACGAGGGAGAACATGATAATTGACGATATATTTGTTACAGAGTAAAACAAAACAAAGCAAAACAAAGTTGGATGAAGAAAAAACTTTAATAAAATTCCAACGACCAAGAAATTGAACGAAGTATTCATGATAATATTTGGCTCTAAACTTGACATAAGAAAAATTGAAATGTGCCAAGGCTAATCCTTGATTAAGCTAAGCTAATAAAAGAAACATGTTTTTTATAATATTGGTTGTCTAACTTGAAAGACATTCTTCTGCAACATATGAGTTTAGACTGCATGAGGTCCAATGCTGAGCTGAATCTGGGGCTGTTTCGATTCATCGTTCTCCTTCTCTGCCTCCGCCTTCCCCTTCTTCGGTGTCGAGCTGTAATAGCAAGCATACAACACTAGCTGGCTAAATCCAAGTAATCCTCCAATACCATTGCCAATCTGGATCAAAAACATAGAATCAGTAAAGTACAGAGATTATACATATCAGTTTATCTCGATTGATTTTTACCAGAATGTAGAGATCAAATCTGATTAAGGCATATGCACTCCAAATGATTCCGTTAAGGAAACCAGCCAAGGATAGAGATGGTGGCATGAATTCAACACTCTTCGTCTTTATAACTTTCCACTGTATGGTTCACATATGTTTATTTAAAATAATTTCCGACATATACAAGTATAATCCTATCACATAATAATTGGAAAACTCAGTAAGATGGATGTATACCATGACAGTGAGAGGTGAACCATATAGAATGATCCCAAAGATGTCACAAAAGATACCAACAAAAGTCGATCTGTGGTCGTGGGTGTGGAATACCAGCATCGTGATACAGGCCAATGCAGCCAGGAATATCACCTCCGCAATATAGTAGAATGTCATTGATCTCTGAGGCATCGCAGAGATAGATATTCATTAAGATCCCCATAATCCACTTCATAGCACAAATAAACTCGAAAGAAAGAAACTAATAAGATGAGTATATACCCTTTTCTTGCCATCAGCATACATCAAGTAGACGATGTTGAAGCCAATGTACATGAGCAAGCCAAGACTGTTAACAGTAGTGACGAGAATGCTGTGAGGATGAACAAAGGGCATCGAGTAGAACACCCACATAATACAGTTCATGATGCCTGCAATTATCGGGTGGAACTTGAACTCTTCCACTGATTTGTTCTTCCATATCCTCCATATTGTCGGACTGTTACGAAATCAAATACCATGTAATTTTCGATCAAAATATAGATTAGAACGCAAATAAATTAATGTTTCGAAAGTGTGACATACGCTGGTGAGAGGAACAAGAGGAAAGAGGTGACATTGCCTGCAAAATTAACAAATCCAAATAAAAAAATATGTGACATACGCTGAAAATACGAAGGTGTGGAAAGCATGAAGCATCCAAGAATCGTACTCATTAGTACTTGTAACCAAAACAATGATAGATATTACCATAATACAACCAAATTTTCCATATTTTCCATATTTTCTGCACTAAATTATACTTCAAGTACGCATCTAAATATGCATAAATCTACTTCATCAATTACGTCGAATGTTGTACTAATAACTAATACATCAATTCTAATGAATTCACAACATCATGCATGTATATATATACGAACATAAATAAACACTATATCAATATTGTCTTACAAGAAGGGTGAACTTCGATCATGAATTTCGACGTAAAATAGCGTTACGAAAAAGGGTAAAGAAAGAAGTAAGGTTGAGTTTGGAAGTGGAAGTACCAATGACGCCAAGAATGTTACGAATAGTATCAGGATTCATTGTGTTGGCTTACAACAACTCCACACTAATAACAGTAATAACAAACTTGGAAGAAAACGTAACAGAAAAGAGAGAAAAATGAAAGAGAGAATGATAATGATAATGATTGAAAGTGTGGGAATTTCTGGTGAATTTATAGGGAGTTTTTCATGGAGCATTTCGGTAATACATGGACTAAATTTGGGTTGTTAATTCTCTTTTCTAATAACTTAAAATAATTCAATCTACTAAATTACTAAATTTTTTCTTTTATTATCAGAACATTGGGATTGGATACTACCATACTGGAGTGGATTAGAGAATAAGAAATTACAGTTGTTTCGAGGACTAATACTAATATTTTCAGTTGGTGTAATTTGATATTGACTTATTGTGGAATACTGAAAAAAGTATCGTCTTATATTTATTTTATTTTACTCTAATAATAGATTTCATGTCCGGACGTTGCCTGGGTCATATTGTATGAGTGGCTTCCAATAATTTATCACTGCGTTGCGTACGTTATATCGTAATTTTAAGTTAACGTGGATTAATATTGGCACATTTAATAAAATAACGTATGTTTGAAATACTTTATTTTTCATACAGAGATAAAATATAACTTAAAAATGTGTACCTAATTAGTTTAGTTTTTAGAAAATAATTTAATTTTATAGTTCATATACATTCTTTTCTGCAGCACGGTTATTAAAAGACAATTTTAGTTACAACTTGTCTAACAATAGTATTATAATGATTTGTTGCACAATGATCTATATGATATCAATTCTGATTCACTTTGAAATAATTTAAGTATTCAAGTATTTTTTTTTAACTCGGGTTAGCTTTTTTTTTATTGAGTAAGATAAACAATATAATGTATGTGCATATTATAATTTCAATTGCTATTTGTCGTAACCAATTACTAACTGTTATCGAAATTTGTATCTAAACTATCGAAACCTCTCATGTCCCTTTCCTTCTAACTAAATCGCAAAAACACAAAACTAATAAAAATAATTGAATTATTAACAACTAACATAGTGAATAATTCAGAAATTGGAAAAAAAAAACTAAAAAACTAATCAAAACAATGATTAATAACAACACATAAGATAAACAAATAAACTACAAATCAATAACAAATTTTACCAAAACAACAATAACGAACCCACAAAATGCACGCATTTCACTACTAAAAGACTAATATCATCTTTTAAAATATAGGTACGCACAAACTAATGTATTTAGTTGGGAGGGTGAAGCATAGCGTAGGTGATTGATTAGCATAAATTTGTGCAATGATTGAAGATAAAAACTTAACTAAGGTTCCTAGATGCTTGACACATCTAACAATGTTCTTTTTAGATTATATATTCACACATAATTATTGCATGTGTCACATTTAATTTGTGAAGGGATAGGCGGAGTAATATCGCAGTAGTGACTATTGAGAATTTGTGAGAACTTTGTTTAAAAAAACTTTTTTTATAGCACTATTATTTTGCTTTGGTGACTTTATTTGTGTGGTTATAAACTTATAATACTAAGGATGAGTATGAAATAGAGTAAAATTGTTTTCAAATGGACATATTTAAAATCACGTGTATAAATTTGTGACATCTATAGTTTAAATATTAATTTTACTAATATAAATGAGCATTGGTCTAACACTTTGTTAAATGTGGACTTATGTGGCAATGTTTCAAAATAATTTTATGGCTAATTTGTCAAATTCTTAGTCAAGTTGTCATATACGGAAGTACTATATTACCTTTGTACTCCTATGCATAATAATATATACACTTTCTCTTTCCGTTCACTTGGAATTAGATACATTTTATTAAAACACATCTCTCATATATTAACTAAACGTATCGAATTGAATGAAAAGGTGAGAGTATAATTTACTAATTCAGTCATATATGGAAGTACTATATTACCTTTGTACATAAGGGTTGATAACCCTTTCACTCATACAGATAATAGTTAGTCTTACTTAAAATGAAGGTATGATTTGTCAGGACCTGATTCGACTCTATCAAAGGAAGACTGCCTCACCTAGATGCTTAATTAAGATTGGCCTTAAGAAGGCTTATGACACTGTGGAATGGTCTTTCCTTAATCAGATGCTTAAGGCTCTCAAATTTCCCCAAAAAATCATAGATATGGTGATGTTGTGTGTGACTACTCTAACTTATACTTTAGCTGTTACTGGTAACAACTTTGGTTTTATCAAAGGGAGAAGAGGTCTTAGGCAGGGAGACCCTCTTTCTCCACTGTTGTTCACTTTATGTATGGAGTACTTGTCCAGAATTCTGAAGGTTGTTGCCCAGCATGAGGAGTTTAGATTCCACCCTATGTGTGGACACATTAGACTGAACCATCTGTTATTTGCAGATGATTTACTTCTATTTTGTAAATGGGATGAGCAGTCTATCATGTGGCTCCTGAGAAGTTTTGCTACTTTATCTGCTGCATCTGGTTTGAAATTAAATATGAGTAAGTCAGATATATACTTTAAAGGGGTTAATGATAGTACTATAAGTAACATTTTGCAAATTTCTGAATTTCATAGAGGGAGTCTCCCATTTAGAAACTTGGGAGTCCCTATTTCTGCTAAGAAATCGAATAAAAGTGAAGGAGACATGTTAACTGACAGAATTGTTGCTCGAATAAGAGGTTGGGGATCTAGACATTTGAGTTATGCTGGTAGGGTGGTTTTGGTCAATTCAGTCCTGAATATTCTCCATTCTTACTAGGCATCTATCTTTTTTATATCTAATGGGATCATGAACAAGATCAATTCTATCTGTAGGAACTATCTTTGGAGTGGGAAGGCTGAATATCAGAAGGTTCCTAATGTCAACTGGGACACTTGCTGCTTGCCAAGAGATGAGGGGGGTTTGGGAATCAAGGAGATAAATGCTTGGAACAAGGCCCTGTTGGGAAAATATGTATGGTGGCTTGCTAATAAAAAAGATCATTTTTGGGTTCGCTGGGTTAATCACGTTTCTATGAAAGGGATCCCTTGAAATTAGTATAAAGCTCCTCAGGACAATAGTTGGTCTTGGAGAGAATAAACTTTATAATGGTAACATTCAAGTAAGCCTATAATCATGATAACTGGAAAAATTCTAATGCTGAGTATACTGTGTCTGATGGGTATGAATAGTTGAGGAAGAAGCAGCCTAAGGTGAACTAGAGATTCATTTGCTGGAATTCATTGAATGTTTCTAAATCCTCGTTTATTCTGTGGGCTGTCATGCATCAAAAGCTGAAGACAAAGGATAGATCGGGAAGAATTGGTATAAGTGTGGATAATATGTGTGAGATTTGTAGGAGTTTCCCTGAAACTCATAATCACCTTTTTATGAATGTCCTTATACTCTGTTATGTTTATCTATTTTACAGAAGGAGTTAAGAGTTTGTTTAAGAATGCATGACCTTCTCATCTGGTTCTCTAATGGCAGACGAACTACTTGTGGTACACGGGGGATCACAGAAGGGCGCGCTTGGGAGGACAAGCGTAAAAATACGCATTTGTGGAGTCGCCACACATTTTTATGGGAAATTGGAATCGTTCGAATACTTTATGCCATGTCAAGACATAAAGTAATGAAATGAACACTAAGAACTCGTTAGCCTTAGCATGTGAAATAGAATATGTCGGTGAACATATAATTAGCACTCAACTATGTCAAAATTGAGAATTTATAATTAATTACATACGAGAGAGAAACAAAAATCATACAGTTACAATGATTAAATCAGATTACGACGGATTACAAAAGATTACGGGATCCACGTCAGAAATACATTCGAAACGGAGATTTGAAGAAAAAGAAAAGATTTGAAAAATAAAAGTGACAGATTAGGATCGATATTACGACTAATAGTTAGTTAATTACGTAATTAAAGCTACGTTAAAGCGAGAACGGAAGTTCAGTGACATAAGTCAACCCAGAACAGGCGCAACAATAGTTGCGTCCTCTGGAAGAGGCGCATGGCTCATTGCGTCTGTTCTTGATCTGAATTCTGACCGTGAAGTCAGAATCGCGAGTAGTTAACATTCCTTTGTATATTTAGGGTTGATTATTGACTTATAACTCGAGTAGAAGTGGTTTAACATATTAATTATACTATATTTTGTATCAATAACGAATTCCAGAGACTTGATATGAACAAATCGAATCACCAAGACCCAATTTTGACTTAAAGACGAAAACCCGCTAATATCGAATTATTAGAAATTTAGGTCAAGAACAAAACGTTTTATATGAAAGATTATATTGAAATATGATTTATGTAAGAAGAAAAGGAAATAAGAAAATAAAAAAGAACAAAATCGCAGGAACCAGAGGAAGAAGACGAACAACAAGAGTACGACAGCCTTTGGAAGAGGCGCAACATGCGCTGCGATCCTTCAAGAAGGCAGAGCTGCTTCTGCGTTTCTTGTCGACGTCTGATACTGCTAAAAAAGGGTTTTGTGAAAAAGGTTTTGTTTTGAAATCGGTTTTGAATTTTCTTACATGAATTGAGCAAAAAATATAAATACAAATAAAAGATGGGATTTACACCCTTAGACTTACATGTTTGACGAAACGAGTTTAACTAAGTTAACTTTTAGTGATTGCTCGACTAGAATGTACGTATAAAGTGCCCTTGTCAGAGGATTTAAATTAATTGAACTAGTTGATTGTTTAGTGGTCAAATGGGTCGGTCATGCAACGTGACGGGTACTTAGAAGGATCTGAGCTTATGTGGTCGATTGATCAAGCACGTAGGTGTCGAAAGCTTAGAGCAAAGTATAGAATGCAAAAAAAGAAGAGAATGGCGGAATACTCGCGTGCCAAAAAACTGAGATCGGAGGTCTCCTTTTATACTAGAAAATATGAAGAGTTTTGGAATAACTCAAATTTTGGAAAGAAATCACGAAAATATTCTGAAAACAGGGAAAACAAGCTGGAGAAGGGGCGCACAGGAGCTGCGATCCTCCAAAGGGACACAGCACTTGCTGCGTTATTTTCCGAGAGGTTTCCTCCCGCGGAAGAAAGATTTCCACGTTTCTATTATGGAATTGCGGTAGATCTATATCTCCTTTTGAAAAGATACGAGATATATTTTACCAAAAAAGATAGAATTTGAAGGTTTAATAAAATACCCAGAATATTCTAGAGCGTTCCAACTCGGCATTTAAAAACGGTTTCTCGAAAAATGAACCGGTTTTTGACCCAGACTCCAAATGAACTCTAATGACTGTCAAAACGACCGTACCGGTGCGTAGACGACGACCAAGGGGTAGACACAAGTCTTTAAGCTATCACTTGACGATAAATTTACGAATTGTCATAAATTGTTTTGCATACCAAACATGCGGCCTAATCATCACTGGGTGGTTGGTGGAAGGTGTATAGAAGGAGTATCTACAGAGCCCCCACTTTGAATGAGGCTTTGACAAGGTAAAAGTAAAAGTATAGCCACAAGGTCAACCGAAGATTACAACCTGACGACTATGGCGACGCGAGGCGGCTCGAAGGGTCTGAACTAAGGACTTGTCGTTGGGAACAGTTTAAGTCTGTCGACCATCGTGGAGGGTCGTTTAAAGTCCATTATACTACGTATAAAAGCCCGCCAGCCATAAGAAGGAGTCATACCTTAGGCATCTTCTTATTTGGAATGAGGTGCACTGTGAGGCTCATAAGCCATTTGACTGGTGTGCGTTATGAGGCTCGCCAGCCGTTCGAAAGGGCTGCGTTATGAGGCTCGCCAGCCATTTGAATGAGGTGCGTTATGAGGCTCGTCAACCGCTTGAATGTGGTGCGTTATGAGGCTCGCCGACTCTTTGATGGGGTGCATTATGAGGCTTGTCAACCGTTTAGGAAGATATCATATGTGAAGATCTGCTTGTCTCTGTCCTCAGGCAAACCCTCGTCGGGAAAACATATATATTGAATAAAATGTGCAAAATAGTACTGCACTGGATATACGAAAGACTCTGTCAGGATCGAATCATCAAGGGGATCAGCTCGGTTGTGTCGAACAACATCCTGATGATAAAAGACGGGCCCATGGATTGTATGTCCAAAAGGGGGTCCCTGGCATTGCTTGTTGTTTTTTTTTATTGATTTGAAAAGCGACGAACGATTGTCAATTAAAGAGCCATTTGATATTTGCAGGAGATCGAGGTGACAGGCGTCGAGCCCCTAGCTTACCCTGAGGTGCTGGAGTACACCGACGCAACCGACTTCACGACGATCTCAGAGCTCCTCGACTTTAGGGGGGCGGTGACCGACGCTGGCTTTTGGAGGAGTGGCAGTGATAAGGTTAAAGACGCGTCACCTGAATCAAAGTAATCCTAATTCACATCTAACTAATAGTCAACGGTAATTAAGGTATCGAATCCACAGGGAGGCGGTAGTATTCTAATCTGTTAAACTAGGTTAGTCTCTTAAGTAACAATTTCGGGGTTTTTGATTGTGTTTCTAAACTAATAGCAAACAATAACAATAAAAGGTTGAAAACAGAAAGATTAAAAGTCTAGGGTCTCAGGTTCACCAGGATTATTATTCAGGGATAAGGATGTAATCAACTATCATGCAATAAAATTATCTAAGGTCACAAGATCGGCCGACTCAATTATGCCCTTTAGATCTACAATTTAACATGCGATCGCTATCATTAAACGATTTCTATTCAATTATCGTAGCCTATCTTAGTCTTAACCCGGTGGGTGTTAATCCTAATTCGCGAGACTAGCTAATTTATCCTAGCCAGAAATTAAACAACTAGAATTAAAACGATAATCAAACGATAACCATGCAATTGCAATTCAATTAATTAGTCTACCCCTTCTAACAATCCTAGATCCCCTTTCAACCTTAGATAGGAATTTAGCTACTCATAGCAATATTAATAATGACGGTAATAAATAAAGTAAACATGATTAACAATAACGAAAGGATTGACAAAGATTAATTAAAGAACTAGAAGGTAACTAATTGAATAACAAAGAAAGATTAAAGAATACTGATTACAAGTTGAAACTAAAGACAATCGTCTTGATAATAAAATCCAGAGGCAAAGCAAACTAATTTAGGTTTCTAATATAAAAACATCCCTAATTATGAAAGACTAATTTTCCTTTTATAATAACAATCTAATTAACTAGGTTAAACTAATTTTAGGAAAGCCGAATTCTGTCAAAAACAGGGTTGCTCGATCGAGCATGGGTATGTTGCTCGATCGAGCAACCTGCAGCCCGACTCGATCGAGCAAAGGGATTTTGCTCGATCGAGCATCCTCCTGATGGCTCGTTTCTTCGTTTTTCTTCATTTCTTCTCCACCGTTCTCGATTCCCATGCCTAACCTTCTACGATCCGACTCCTCTATACTCCATACCAACTCAAAAAGCTTCAAATGCATCCAATCTGCATTAAAACATAATAGAAGCGGCAGAATCGATATTCTAGCTAAAATAGCATAGAGACAAGCAAGGAAGACAATAAATCGAGTCTTATGTATCTTAGGGAAGCATAAAATATGTGCATAAATAGTGATCATCAGGCAGCACCTAGTAAGGAGGGTAAGCCTCTAACTTTGGCTATCTTTATTATTTTCATTGCATAGGAATGCATTTGATTTGACCCTTATTTACATTTGAATACAGGTGGCACCGTTTCAGCACGTAGCGTTATGGAAGGTGGCCAACCGGCTGTGGGCTACGGCAATCGAGGTGCTCTAAGGTAGCCGGGATCAACAGTTATGAACCTCTCATTCCTTTTCCATCTTATTGTATCTTTTTTTTTTTTTTTTTTGAAATGAACTGATTGAAAAAAGGCATTTCTTCAAAGAGAGACTTGGAGTAGGAGTTGGTGGAGTCCCGGGAGGAGACGGCTCATCTGTTGAGGGAGCTGGAGGCCAGAGATGCTGAGATCGCCGCTCTTGAGGCGACTGTAGCCGAGCCGGGTGGCGATGAGGATTAGTTGTCTTTTGTTTTGCTAATGATTTGTACATTTTGGATTGTTTTTGTACGTTTTGGATTTTGACTTTGTCTCGGTGGAGAGCCCCCAGTTTGATGTATGTGCCTCCTTTTGATTGTATCTGATGGCCTTAGTGCGTTTGCTGTTGGGTGTTCTTTGTTCCTGCAGGTTAGTCTAAAAACAGGTTTGGTAGGCGACTGTTTCTGCCGTCACGCTGCCGAAATTCATATAAAATTTACATAATATACACGTAGCACATTGGTGGCCTAAACTGGCGCAAAATATAAAAGTGCCCGATAATGGCAAAATAACGCAAAAATGTGCGAAAATGACTGGATAGTAAGGAGGGCTACCCACCTAAAAAATTTTTAAAAGAAATGTATAAGTGTAGAAAATGACCAGAAATGAGCAAAAATGACCAAAAATAATCAAACAATTCTGGGCATGTCCTTGTAAGACATATCGACATTATGTACAAGGGCATCCACAGTTTTAGGGAAATGACGACCAGATAGTAGGGAGGGCTACCCCCTAAAAAATAAATTAAAAGAAATGTGTAAGTGTTTGAAAGAATGGAAAGAAAGAGGAGTGAAATGATTCCCCTAAAAAAAGTGAAAGAAAATGAATAAGTGTGCTCATTTGGTAGCGATGTCGTCTTCGGTCTCGAAAAGAGAACCTGTCAAGGATTAGGAAATCCAAGATTGATATCTTTCCCCAGACTTCCTTGGCACATACTGCAGAGTCTTGTGTAGAATGGGCCACTAGGTGGGCGCAGAGAAATGTGTGGTTCATACCCATTCCAGTTGGCTCATTATGGGTATTTGAGTCATACTTGCAATGGAGAAAGACTTGTACCCCCGAAGAACATGAGAAGTTGAGGAAACACGAGCCTGTAGATTATAAGATCCGCGAAGTGGCTAAGGAGAACCAAAAGTATCTGACTGAAGAGGAAGAAGAAGCCGGATCCCTACTTGTTCGTCCAGCGAGGGAACCTAAGACAGCTCTCCTAAAAGAAGTACAATTCAGTTTATTTGATGACATGAGGATATCCAAATGTGAAAATGCAAGAGCATAGCGACATTAATTTTAACTGGCCAGGGGCCAGTTTTATTTTGTGTCGCACGAGCAACACGTGGGCTACGTGAGGCGCATTTTTTTGTTTTTTTTTGCCTGAGAATTTGAATGAGTTTTGCCTTCTTTACAGTAACAAGATCGGCGAGTTACGCAAAACTAATACTATAGAAACAAAATGCTTTTGTAACCTTATAAGCTTAGTGTACATCCATCGAATTCTTAGATGCTAAACAAGGGTGAAAAAAATGGAATGGAGTGGAAGGTTCTAATGGTGTTAGGAGACACTGGAGATCTGTGTATCTCTCACTCACCTAAATGAATGAAAGGATCGTCGCAAAGGGCATGGGGACATGGTAACTGCGAATTGATTCGTCTTAAATACGTGAAAAGATGACTATTTGCGGGATTTTGTTTTGTTTGTAATTTTTGACAGGGAAGCTTTTTTTTATTTTTGACACTTTGAATTTGTATTGATTGACTGATTTTTTTTGTCTTGTCTCGTGAATTTTTTAAAATATTTGAGACTTTTGTTTTGAAGTTGTTGGACTGTTTTTTTTTTATTGTTTTAGGCACGATTGCACTAAAAATTTGGTTTAACCTTAGGGTGAGCTAGTATTCTAGCACCCATGGTAAGGGTATTAAATTGTTTGGCATAGTATGAAATTTGTCTTTATCTGGTAGTCATATGTTATATAGGAATTGATGAATCGGGTAGAAAAATGGAGTCTCCAAACCTAGAGGTCACCTAGAGACACATCGATCAAGGAATTTTCACACCACAAGATATGGAAAAGGTGGTAAATGCACGCCCTCGTTAAGGCTTATTCTAAGAGGTCGAGTGATCTACACTAGTGATGATACAACTTAAAGTATTTTTAGTCTATTCCACTAGTTAAGGGTAAAAAGTAGAACAAGTGACTAAGAAAAAGTACATGTACTCTTTTTTTCTTTTCTGTTTTTTGCAACTCAAAGAGGACTAGGATGGTCCTATTTATTAACAAATGCTAATATAGTGAAGACAAATAGCCCCTTTCAGATGTCGTCCTCAATTCTTTTTCCTAGCGCAGTTAAGTCTTTGAAAGACTTTATGTTTTGGTATCTCAGGTGGTTTTCATAAACAGGCTTCAAATTGTCCACGTACTTTTCCAAAACAGTAGCTTCATCTAGATGTTTAACAAATTGTGTGCTAGTCTTCCTCCACCTACTTAGGATGTCGGTGAAACCTTCTTTCTCATTTTGGGTAAGAACCTCTAGAGTACGCATATTGACTTGAATCTCAGCAATGTTTGCATACTGCTTGGCGAACTCAATTGCGACATCATCGCAGGTTGCAAGTTTCTTATGTTCCATAGAATAGAACCACTGCTTAGGAATGGTGTCGAGAGATGAAGGAAAGATCCTTAGGAACATCTCGGGCTTGATGCCTTTGATAGACATATAATCTTTGAAGGCACGAATGTGATTTAAAGGGCCCTCGTGCCCCTTGAACTTTGGGATGTCATTCATGTTGAAGTTGGTTGGAAATTGAGTACTTACAGCTTCATATTTGCGATTATTTTCCCTGTATGTGTCATCCCCCTTGAGGTACTTCTGGTCGTCCCACAAAGGGTGGAAGGTTATCATGCACACTGGCATTAAGAATGTCTGCAGGAGGAAGCCTAGTTTTTACGACAACAATTCGGCCTTCAATGGCATTAAGGCGAGCATAAGCTTGGTCTTGACTAGTTTGGAGATGGATGAGCGCAGCTAGGATTAGATCAATTACCATTTGGGTTTGGCTCGGCTAGATGAACACTTGCTTGACTAGTTCCCGGCATCTTGAAAACAGAGGCAAGAGACCGACGACGAATCAAAACACGATCGACCATTGTAGCACACTTACTCAAAATGACTCGATTTGTGAAGTGGAAGTGTGCCACTGTTGTAACACCCGCAAATGTACCCTATTTTTATAGTAAAAATATTTTACGGATACTTTTCAGCGAAATTTAGTTTTAGTTTAGAATTAAATTTTCCGTGTCGAATTTAGAATTTCAGAGTCCGTATTTGGATTTTACGCGAGATTTCAAATGAATCACGTCTTAAGACGTCATTGACTTTTCCTTGACTTTTTCCACTTACTCCTTGATATACTCCCTCAAAACCTAACTCCTTCCTCCATTTCCACTTACTCTTTCTTCTTCATCAAACCACCAAAACCTAAACTCCATTTTATCAAGCTTAGATT
>JAIUZE010018043.1:0-29258 GCA_022085475.1 Heliosperma pusillum
TGCCCCGACTTGGAGATCCACCAAGCCGGGAACACAAAAGCTATCAAGATGTAAACTCCATATGCTCGTTAAAGATAGTAAGGCCTATCAATGTCATGGTCCAAGATACTCATTTAGAATTATAATGGTCAAGACGCCATATACTCATAATTCTCTATGGGTACTTAGTCAACACGACACCAACCATATAATTAAACAGTCACGGGAAAAACATCCTATCATGTGACTACTTGCATATAAATCATATTCAACTATCATATCGCCTCATATCTACTAAGGCTCATTCATTCATTCATTAAAATAAAACCTTACCTGAAGACAAATCCCCGACCCGAGTCCCGCGACTGGTCATCAGTCAACCGGGGCTGACTAGATCTTAGTTTGACCAAACCCGTTGGCCAAACCGCTAGAAACAGAGTCCTTTTCACATAGACATAAAACACATATTCATTACAATGTTATATATTAACACTTCCTAAATGTGAATTATTAATTTTACGTGAACCCCCCGCTTACTTAAGGATATAAATTAAACTAAAACTACGATCTCGTCTTATAATTTCTAACATGTGAGAAATAATAATTTTTATGAAAACCTTTTTAATTAAATATTTTACTTATTAATATTTCCCACTTGCTAAATATTTCAAAACACGATAAAAATGACGATAACTCAAAAACCGTCACAAGTCCCAAAGTGGGACCCACGGGCTGAGTTTGACCGGACCCACATGGGCCTGATTTGGGCCTCACGGCCTGTTTTGGCAAAATGGGCTGTTTTGGCCTTTTTAACGGTTTTACTAAAAACCGTTTCTAATTATTTCCCGCATGCTTTAACATAATTAAAACCCGTCAAAACAACAATTAAACAATCAAACATTGACACAACCCAAAGCCCAAAACCCGGACCCACCATGGACCAACCCAGACCGGTCTGAACCGGCCTGGACCGGCCTGGTTTGGACCGGTTTTCCAGCCACCAATTCGGCCACCACCACTACAACAACACCCAATTGTTTCTAACATGTTTTAATTAATCCACACCCATTTTAACAACCAATTTAACCATCCATCATACCACAATCATCATCATGAAGAAATCATAAAAATATAACAAGAACAACCAACATGTTATAAAATCATAAAACACCATAATAACTACTACTTAACATGTTACTAACTAAAAATCATAAAATCATAATAATATGAACAAAAACTAAAGATGAACCAAAACTAAAGAAAAACCAAAGCTATGTAACATTTATCCGTCGCGTAACTCGGAATCGTTACCTTAGCTAGCTAAAATCAAGTAGCACCAAAATAATAAGAACTACGAAAATAAGAAACCCGTCTTCTAATCTTCTCCTAAAATATACGAGTCACCAAACTCGTCTTCAAAGTCTTCCCCTATAAGAAATGACAAGAAAAACATTATTAGAATTAAAACTTTGATTTTCCATAATTAAAGTGTTGAAAACGATTTTGAGGGAATTGAAAAAATAAACCGTACTAGAAGATGGGGAGCGAAGAGGAGATCCTAGAAATATAAGTTAGAACGGATTTAATTAAGAAATGAAGGTTTTATGAAGGTTTTGCTCAAGAACGATGAAGAACGGATGAAGAACGCGAAGAACGCTCAAGAACGATTAAAGAAAGTGATATTTTGATCTTAATTTGATTTGTTGAAAATGAAAAGTTGTTTGTGCGTACGAAGAATGAGTGTTATGACGTTGCCGTGTAAAATTAGGCCAAAATAGTGAGTTGGGTTTGAAATTGTTTGTTATGGAATGACCGGTATAATTATAATAATTAGATTACCGTAATTTAATTTAGATATTAAGTTAATGGGATTAAATATCAAGATATTATGTATTGTATGAACAGAAAGAAATATCAAGGTCCAAAGAGAGAGAGAAGAAAAACCGTGAGGTGAGGAGCAGAAAGCAGGGTCGGATTTTTGGGCGATTGCGTCCACTTCGTTAAATGATCGATAAAGTAGCAAAAACATCTAGATATTATACGAGTTTATTCAAAACAAATAAAACACAATCGAGGTGTGAGAGTGGAAACGGATGAACATAAAGTGTGACTATTGCCCAAAGTCGTAGGTTTACGAGTTTTGTTGACGCGCATTACGAGCGTCGGGAAATAGTTAAATGACGTCGGTTTAAAAACCGGGAAACGTTTCTTTAAAGTCCGAATATAAATTGCAAAAGACATTGAGTATTAAATATATAAATTCTAATAAATCTAAATAAAAATAAATCAAAAATATTATTTTGTTAAATAAAATTTCGGTCTTCAAACTTATAAGGCGAGTCGGGAAAAAGTCAACGAAAGTCAAAGTTGACTGAAAGTCAAGAAAAGTCAAAGATGACTTAAAAGTCAAGAAAAGTTTATGACGACGTAAAAGTCAAGAAAAGTCAATGACGACATTAAAAAGTCAAGAAAAAGTCAAAGACGACTTAAAAGTCAAGAAAAGTCAAATATGATTAAAAACGGGATTTTCATGAAATCTCTCAGAAATTCCAAATACGAACTCGGAATTTCAAAATACGACTCGGAACAAAATTTCTATTTTAAAACCTTAAGTTTGCTGAAAAGTGTTAGTAAATATTTTTACTAGAAAAATTGGGTACTTTTCGGGTTGTTACAGTGGAGGTATGTCCAAGGCGATAGTGCCACATGCTATAAGAGAAGATGAGGTGTTGGTCGTGTGTGCTGGTGCTGGTGATGACGGCTTCTGCTCATAGGTGCCTTCATGGAACTTCTGTTGAAGAAGAATCACCCCCGTCGATATTGTCTTAAAACTGAAGGAAGTAGGTGGGAATAAGACAATGACATTATTATTTGTGCAAAATTGCGAGATGGAAAGTAATTTGCGAGAAATAGAGGGTAAATTAAGACGTTATTAAAATAAAGAGTGTGTTGAGCATGAGATATAGAATGAACCGTGATGAGTGATGCGGAGAGACGATTCATCGCCAATGATTAGGTCACCGGGTCCTTCATAGGGTGTGTAAAACGACATGGTACTAAGGTCATTTGTCATGTCGTGAGACACACCACTATCAATGAGGTATTTTAAGGTGGGAATATCTGTGGCAATGGCGGTGTGGGAATGAGGATGATGCTGCTTGCGTGTGGGAGGTAGAGGGAACACAATATTAGGATAAAGATGCCTGAAATCGGGACAGTGGCCAATAGCATGTCTGCTTTCTTGACAGTAGTGACATTTGCCTTTGAAGGGTTTAGGTTGAGATGTGTTGGAGTGTGTGATACGGTCCTGGTTGTTGGGTTGGTATGAGGGTCGAGTTTGGGTGTTTGGTTGCTGATAAAAGCGTGAAATGGTGTTGCTGGAATAGGGTCGTGTAGTGGGAGCGTGTGCAAAGGAGGGTGAAGATGGTGGATGGTGAATGGTGGTTGGTTTTTCACGGTGAGTTCATGTTGAATCTTCATGGAAAGCATTCAATGAGATTTGAGTGTCTCAAGCTCTAATAGCGTAGTGACGGGTTTGTATAAGTTATAGTCAAGGTCGTTGATAATTTGGGAAGTGATATCTTCAGTATCCATTGGTTTGCCGAGTTATGCGAGTTGGTCAGTACACGCTTTAATCGCTTTAATCGATAACATGTAGATATCATGTAGTCGCTGATGGTTTTGTCACTAAGAGAAATGTTGCGGAGTCGGTCTTTTATTTGGAGAATGTCTCCTCTATATGGATTGGAGTAAGTGTTGGCACGGGCTTGCCAAGCACCATGAGAGGTGTTCGCATCAAGAATGATGGGAGAGACGGTGTAGTGGAATGTACTGGTAAGAGCGCCAAGTATTAATTGGTCTTGACTAAACCACGTATTACAGGCTAAATTTAGTATGGGTTCATGAGTGGTTTCGATGTGATGGTTTGAGGAGGAGGTGTGCTATAGCCATCGAGATACGAGAACAGACCATATACTTGAAACAGTCTAGTTACTTGGAATCCCCATAAGATGGAAAGGAGATGGAAATGAGAGGTTTCGACAGTTCGTCTATGTTTGGATGAAGTGGTTGTTGTTGGATGCCATGAGTACCGAGGGTTGAAGACGCAGCGAAGACGAAGATAAGGGTAAGGATCGATATCAATCCATACCATGTAAAGAAGATGTATTATTGTATTCCCTCTTATTCACTCTAAATTTTCCCTTTCCTTTTTTACAAGAAATAAGGTAATGAACTTGGACCACACAAAACACATAACCCACATGCTATTGAATTTGAACCACACAAAACATAATAAATAAGGAAATGAGGAAGATATGTTGAATAATTCAAAAACGGGAATAAGGAATATTATCGAGACTAGGAGGGAGTATATTTTAGGATGATGAGTTTACAGTGAACTTATATTGTTTTACAATATCAATAAGTTCGATGATTTAAGGAGTAAATAAGGAAGTTAATAATACAGAAAGATACAATGATAAGAATAGAAGATTAGGTGCTTATTTATAGAATCAGTAGATATGGACAATCCTTGACACTTCATTGTGTATCTTTGACACTATAAATTTCCATATATATGATACGGATTTTTGAAAACCGTAACGGGTCCTTGTTGGTCAAAAATAAAATTGAGTGCACCGTTTTTAAAAAGAAATTAAAAAAATACAAATAGACTCACAATATTAAATAATTTGAGGAGAATCACATAAATTAACCACTTTCTTTTTTCTCTGATGGATTTGTATAATGAATATTGAAATTTACTACTCTCTCCGTCTCAGTGTATAGTTTACACTTACATAGGAAGTATTATTTGCACATGTAACCTAGTATTATTATATCAAAGTTTATGATGTACCCGCTTTATACCGAAAGCAAGAAATTGAACAGCGAACAACTGAAATCTGTATCCACGTATTCGAAAACTGGATATATGAAATAACCGTGTATACAGTTAAACCAGATCGGTTCCATATCGAATTTATAGTTTAAAAAACCGTATCAGTTATACGGTTTTGCTAACCATAATAAGATTTTAGTTACATTGTCTAAACTCAATTGTTTTTTGGGTTGATGAGGAGTATTCGCTACCAATAACTAAAACAATTGTCTTTTGGTGCCGAAGGCAAATTACTAAATGGAGCCTCCCAAGTTTGGTCTTTATTTTGTCACGTCTTATAAATTGATGTCCTAAAAGTCTTGACGATTTGACTAAGATATGAAGACAATTACAACCACACCAAGTTGAATACTCGTACTAAGTAGAGACACAAATTATTGTTTTAGACGGGACAACCCGTCTTATTGTTTCAGATGGCTAAAGCCTCCTCACAAGAGAGCAAGTAAGGCAAGTGGGGATAATGGATAATCCCCTCCACTTGCCCCACTTACTCTCTTGACCCGTCTAAAGCAATAAGACGGGACATCTCGTCTGAAGCAAGACCAGCTGAGGTAGAGATTATTTACATAGCATTGATCCAACATTTTTGTTCAATATTATCTGGATTTGTACAGAATTGACCGACCCTAACTAACAATAAATGAAGTTATTAATGTTATGCATTTGGTTGGGATAGCCGGATAGAGATCCATTTTGTTTCCACTTATTAAATCTTATGGGTCCTGATTCTATCTTACTGCTACTCAACTCCTTCTCATCTCATCTCATCTCATCTCTTCTCATCTCATCTCATCTCATCTCATCTCCAGCTTATGCTACTAAATTAAGAATTTTCTTAACGCAAAAAGCTTCTCAAAGTTTATGACTAACCCATGCAAAATTTGACCTCTTTAGTATATTTTCCAATAATTTAAAAATACAATCTCACATTGTACCATGAAGTTGTCCCGACTATATACATATTGATTCTTTGTGTTCATCCTTCCATGACCATGCTGAAACGAATTAAGTTTATCAGCAATGTTGCGGTCAACGAGTGTGGCGTATGGTCTGCAATGGCTGTCGGAACAATTGGATCCATGACACATAGGGTTCGAACATGGTGGGATACTTCATTTTAGGGTTTGTTTTGATTACAGATTTTGGAGGGAAATCATTTGGTTGGATAACAAATGCGATAGGAGGGAAATGGAGAAAAAAGGATCCATTTTCCGTCCTCTAAGCCTATAATCAAAATCTCTCCAACAAAGGAGACATTTGGAGGGAATACTCCATTCCTCCTTCCCTTCCCTTCCTTCTGGCCTTCACCTCTCTCTTCCTCCATTTTTGCTATACAAATACACTTATCTCACTTTTATCCTTCTCGGTCCTAAATAAAATTACATAAAAGAATACAACAAGTCTCTCTTGTGATGATGGGTATATCCGTCACAAGCTTGCGACGGGTCAAATATTACCCATATGGATAGATAAGACAAAACATAATGTTACTCCCAAGGCACTCTGCTTTTGTCTTATCTACCCCACATGGTTAGTATTTGACTCGTCGCAAGCTTACGACGGATATGCCCGTCACAAATGAGAATTTGTGAAAAGAATAAGGGCGACTTTTTATAAATCATTTCTCTCAAGTCTCATTTAATTAATTTAAGATGGACGGATATCCACATAGTAACCGGACAATGATCCATACACAGGCAAGCTTTCAAAGCATTAATTCGCCATTGAAAAGGGGGAGGACACCGCAGCACAATGTAGAGGGAACCAAGTAACCAACATGTAACTAGGACCACTGTGTAATTTATAACAGCTAAATAGTGATACTTCTGAAGCAATTACTCAAATTAAATACCACATGTATATGTTTTCTTGAGGGCAAGAAGCTGTCTTTGTTGAAGAGAAAAGGAAGCTTCACAAACTTTGAGAATATAAAAAAAAAACAATTTGAGTATGGCAGCACCAGAAGATAGAAAATTCTCTCTTTTCAGAAAGTACAAAATCATGAAGCTTTAATAACAATTACAGTTTGTTAAAGCTACCATTATCGCGCTTTAAACATATGCTAAATACACATAATTAAACTTACTGCTTTATTTATTTGCTTAGCTAACCCAACACATTACCTACTCAAACCCCACTTCCTTAAATATAAAAGAAAATGACATTACAAAAGAAATTAAATACAAATCAATTAAAAAACGGAAAGTAGATAAAGGAAAATGAACCAAGTAGGAGAGACAACCAAACACATTATCATCTTTTTATTAATCATAAAATTGTATAGCATTTACTACTATGTTTCTATTACAGGAATAAGTGACATATGCATCAACGAATTGCTCGAAACGCTTTAATGGTGTACTGTGTACACGTAACAAGATTTACAAAACTGGTTTATATGGATTTTTAAGTATTTTAAATGTCCGGGGGATTGAGAAATGAAGACACAGACTAGCAAAAACAGGCTATGAAATGATCGACATTGTGAATCACTTTGGCAGAGCAATACGTAAATGAAGACAAAGAATACCGGGTTCATTTAAAAAATATTCATTCCTTGCAATGCAGATCACTTTAATAGGATGGTAGTGGTAATTATTTGAAGTCTTTGAAGTGCAGAGTTCTTACTATTTTGTTATCTACTCTTTCGCCTGATTCTCTTCCGTCCCTTCTTTTACATTCTCAACATTTGCCTTTGCTGATGTTCGAGTGCGATCCTGATTTATCAAGTAACAGTTATATGAAAAATACAGAGGCAATCAGCATGAACATGACAACACTTAAGATTAAATAGGATACAAAGGGGATTAATCAAGGCTGTGTTTTATTTTCCCTTTAGTCAATGCGTCAAAGTGCAATCCAAGGGTTTAAACGTTGGATAATTATTATTAACAAATACTCAAATTGTTTTTTGGTTTTGTTTTGTCTAAAGGGAGGCTATGGGGCCGATTTTGGAAGCTAATGGATTCCAAAGTCCAAACCATGTCATGATTCGCAGACACAAAAATCACTTTACTAGAATACTCCGATTGTATATTTTGAATGGCAAAAAGACAGAGTTCTGAGAATAGGACACATACATCTCTGAAAGATGAATCTTGATCAGCTTCAAGCATATGTACAACTTGTCCCATTTTAGGTCTCTTCTGTGCGTTTGGATCGACACAACGCAATGCTACTAACAGAGTTTTCTTCAGTGCCCTGGACGTAGGCTTTTCTGGTAGCTTCGGATCCAACACTCCCTCTGGATTTCTGTTAGTAACCATCATTTTAAGCCAGTCTACTAAATTCACCTGGAAGCAAACAATGACATGTATAGACACGAATGAGCAAAGATTATGCATGGAAGCTAGACTTTCTATGTTAACAGATGAAATAAGCAAAGGAAAAGACCTCTCCTGGTGGGCGGCTATAGTCAACTGGATTTCTTCCTGATATTATTTCCATAATGAGGATTCCAAAACTGTACACATCATTCCGCTCGTTCAACATCCCGGTACTTGCATACTCGGGAGCAACATAACTACAGAAAAAGCACAACTCTGATGAACCTTAAATGCATACATAACAACAAGATTCACGAACTCATGTTTTGGTGAAGTGTTGCATACCCAAATGTTCCCATCACACGTGTTGTCACGTAACTACTATCGGAACCAAGAAGCTTGGCAAGCCCAAAGTCGGAAACTTTTGGATTCCATTGCTTGTCCAGTAAAATATTGCTCGACTTGATGTCCCGATGAACAACCTTTGGTTCAAGACCCTCATGAAGGTAGGTTAGCCTGCGGGCATCATTAAGGCGCAATTCAGAGCAATGCCACGAAACAAAGGGTATCAGATGGATGATCTTATACTCGTCTCACATATATATATAAATATAATAACATGCCATCACTAAGCTTGAAAGACTTTCATACCCTTTTGCAGTGCCTAGAATGATGTTCATCCTAATTTCCCATGTAAGAGGACTGATTGGACCTACATCTCCATGAAGCCATTGTTCCAAATTCCCATTATTTACGTACTCATAAACAAGCATCCTACATTAATATCACATTTTACAAAGAAACATCAGCACAAATAATACCACACAAACCTCAATTATGCAATGAAAATATATCTTAAATGAGTGTGAAACAACACACCTTTGTGCTCCTTCAGCACAGTATCCCAACAATTTAACTAAACACTTATGTCTTACTCTACCAATTGCTTCCACTTCAACCTTAAACTCTTTTTCAGCTTGTCCCCTGCCAATAAAACACTTAAATGAATACCAGATGTACGCAGTCTTACCCTTAAATTTCCGATAGTAATTAGCAACTGATTTTCCGAAACAGAAACACAAAGTACATTAAAGGAACTAACTTGTTATTAAGCAAATTCTTGACAGCAAGCTGAGTGTTGTCCTGAAGAAGACCATAATAAACAATACCATAACCACCTTCACCAATAACATTATGATCAGAGAAGGAATTAGTAGCAGCCTCAAGTTCTCTAAGAGTAAACCAACGTCCCCAACCCAAATGGGACACTTCAGGAGCACCTACAGGTGGAGGTGGAGGTGGACCCATTTGCTCAATTTGTATTCTTCTCAATATTGGACTATCATCATTCTCAACACCCCTTGAATTCCTCTCCTGATCGCTTCCCTGCTCAACCCGAAACGGGTTCGGGTTTATATTGCTTAAAACCCTATTAACATTATTACTATTATTATTAGTAGTAGTAGTAGTATGATGATTTGCATGAGCTGATTTAGCAACACTGATCTCTTGGATTTCCTTAGAGATAACTGGGATCATTGATGAAGATGTTGTAGTAGCATTAACACGCTTGCGCTTTGAGATGAACCAAAGAGACATAACAAAAAGGAATATAACAATGGCGGCTCCAACACCAATTCCAATCACAACCCATAATTTTATACCAAAAATTGAAGTGGTTTTAGAAAGCTGGTCATCCATGGAAGCCCTCCTTTTAGTTATAATGGTAAAAAAAACTGTGTATTCGTATGCCACAGTTTCAGCTAGGCATTTCGACAAACAGCTGGTGTGCATACAAATAGACAAAGTAAAGAACAAACACACTGTAAAAGGTGGGGAAGAGAGTGGGTGGATTTTGAGTGTCTGAAATAAAAGTGTACAAGTTAGATTTTTTTGGGTTGAAAAGAAATTATTTTGTGTAGCTGATTACAGTGATGGGGACCCTTGGACCTGGATTCAATCCGCTAATTTTAGGGGGACACCGTCTCGCAATATTATTATCGATAAGTCACGTTTATTATTCTCACTATTCGCGTTAAACTTAATACGGGTCAAATACTAACACATTATAATTACGATAAAAAAATTTGCTACCTTTTAGGCAACAAGTGGGATGTTGAGTTGATTTGGTATATACGTAGTATGTCTTAAATGAGAATTTGTGTATTATTATTGTCAAGTTTAATTAACGAAACATATTTTAAGTTACACTCTAAATGTAAATAAAACCGATTTACAAAAGATTTAGTCAATTGATTATAGAAATAAAATAAATAGAAATTAGGGATATTAGGGATATTCTAAATGGTTACGAACTTAAAAACGACAATTTTTTTTCAAATTGAACATCTCGTAAAGACGATCAATTTGAAAGAAAAAATCGTTACTTTATGAACTCGTAGTCATAAGATATAGTCGGTCAAAGTGTATTTGGTTAAAAACGTTTGACCGACTCCATCTCTTGCAAAACCGTTTATAAATTGAATTTTTTTTTCCCAAATTGAAGATCTTGACAAGACGGTCAATTTGAAAAATAAAAGTCAACACATTTCCGAATTCATAACCATGAACTATGCACTGTCAAAGTTTTTTAGAAGACAAGTTAGGATACCCTTAATAGCCAAAAAAAACATAATAATAATATAATATCATATAGGATATCCCTATAAATTTAAGATAAACAATGAGAATAAAATATAAAAATGTGGGTATGGTGGTGCTAGAGCAAATAAATGCAGCCATGGGGTTCTCCCGCCTATTGCGATCGAAATAAAGGAAGGTGTTTTGGGTTGGGTTTCCTACCCAACAACGCAATCCCACTAAAAGTTGTCTGTCTATGTTTTTATAAAATTAGTTTCGTAATCACGTTTCAAAGCTAAGGAATTTCCGCATTGCTGTTTTATGGAGGCAGGTGGTTTCTTGTAACAATCATATATTCATATTCATTTCCTTCGTTTTGTCTTTAACCACCACTTGGATTTTTCTTCAAATATCTTCAATGGCTTGTTGGTAGGCCAATCATTGTTTTTGCATTCCCTAAACTAAGTAACTCAACAATCCTAAATAATGTACACTCCAAGAATTTCAAAACAATAAGTATTGCTTCTTCTTAAGCTTAAGACGGTAAAGAATAG
Organism: Heliosperma pusillum; assembly: GCA_022085475.1. Taxonomy (NCBI): domain Eukaryota; kingdom Viridiplantae; phylum Streptophyta; class Magnoliopsida; order Caryophyllales; family Caryophyllaceae; genus Heliosperma; species Heliosperma pusillum. The sequence goes on from JAIUZE010018043.1 coordinate 11,283, forward strand.
GTTTATAATTGTGTTTGTATTGATAAATAAAACTTAGTTACAAGCAATGTATAAATAGAATACAGTGAAATAACAATAGCCTAAACCTAATGCTAACAATAAGCTATTTACGTGGGATAAGTTACAACAACATTGACTAAGCTAGTTACATTAGATTAGGAGACTAAATAGACATGTGCTAATTGACTTAACTAACTATAATGACTTAGTATCATTAATATTCCCGCTCAAGATGGACGGGCGAAGACGAAGACCAATCTTGGAAGACAATTCAAGAAATCGAGGCTTGTGTAACGACTTCGTTAGTGTGTCGGCTAGCTGGTCCGTGCCATTAATATGTTGTATTCGAATAGTACCTTGACGGACATGTTCTTTGACAAAGTGAAACGCAATGGCAAGATATTTCATTCGAGAATGAAACACCGGATTGGCGGAATAGTGCGTTGCACTTAAATTATCACAGTAAATAGTTGGTGCAGTAACAGTATTAACACCAAGCTCATGAAGAAGAGAATGAAGCCACAACAGTTCAGCAGTTGTATCAGCAATTCCACGAAACTCAGCTTCCGTGGATGATCGAGAAAGCGCACGATGTTTTTTAGAAGACCAAGAAATGGGGTTCCCACCTAAGTAGACAAGATACCCAGTAGTGGACACATAATCCGAGGGGTCAACCCCCCCCCCCCCAATCTGCGTCGCAATACGCGTGAAGGCGGAGAGGGGACGAGTGACTGAAGTGAATGCCGAGGTGTATAGTGCCAAGGTAGCGTAGCAGTCGTTTGAGGGCGAGCCAATGAGTGTTTGTGGGGTGAGTTAAAAATTGAACAAGTTTGTTTAGCGGAAATGCAATATTGGGTCGGGTTAGGGATAGATATTGGAGACTTCCAATTATAGCACGATAATCCGAATCATTTTCTATCGGGTTTAGGGGTTCGGCTACAAGAGGTGGGTGAGAAAGCATTGGGGTAGAAGCGGGTTTGCAATCTTGAAATTTGTATTTGTGGAGAATATCGGACAAATATTTAGTCTGGTTTAAATGTATGCCATTTTTTGTGGGTGTAACCTCTATGCCCAAAAAATAGGACAGAGGACCAAGGTCTTTTAGTGAAAAAAACTTTAGAAAGGTGAGAAGTAAATTAAGTGATATGGTCTTTATTCGGTCCAGTGACGATAATATCGTCGACATAGACGAGAACAAAGAGTTTTATTAGTGGTTTTTGTAAAATAAAAAGTGACGGGTCTGACAGTGAGTTTCGAAAACCGTGACTGACAAGGTACGTTTTGAGGGAGGTGTACCAAGCTCTCGGAGCTTGTTTGAGACCATAGATAGCTCTATTAAGTTTACAAATATAGTCGGGTTTTGCCGAGTCAATGAACCCAGGTGGTTGCGTCATAAAAACAGACTCACTTAACTTACCTTGAAGGAAGGCGTTGTTGATGTCAAGTTGATGAAGATGCCATTTTTGAGTGACAACAATTGTTAAAATAAGATGAATAGTAGTGGGTTTAATAACAGGACTAAAGATTTCAGAGTAATCGATGCCGGGACGTTGATGAAATCCTTTGGCAACGAGTCTCGCTTTATACTGTTTAATACTTCTATCGATGTTATACTTGACCCGAAATACCCATTTGCATCCAACAATATTTGGGGCTTCACTTCGAGGGACAAGAGTCCAGGTTTCATTACGCAATAGGGCCTGGTGTTCCTCGGTCATGGCATGTCTCCAACGGGGCTCAACAAGAGCTTGTTTAGTAGTCGTTGGGGGTGGTGTGAGACGAGGAGAGTGTAGCGGTCTTAGCTGTCTTGGCATATTTCGGGTTAGGCATAATGATATTGTGGCAGAGTCTAGTGATGGGACGGTTGCTAGAAGGGGGTGGTGGTATTGGTGGTGGACGCGGTGGTGAGGAGGCAGGGGAGGAGATAGGTGTTTCGGGTGTAGATAAAGTAGGTGAGGTAGGCGAGTTTGGGGTATTTGTGGGCTCGGTGTTTAGGGCAGGAGGGGGTTGGTTATTTGGAGGTGGGGGAGGTGGTGTGGCCGTGGGGGTGGGATCGACATAGGGAGGTAGAAGGGAAATGGATAAGGTGCACCATTTGTCCGGGGAGGGTAGGGTCGAGAGACTCAATTTGGTAAGATCGACATACGAAAATTGGGTTTCAATAAAGCGGACATGGCGAGAGGTGTAGAGGCGTTTGGAGACGGGCTCTAAGCAAAGATAGGCACTTTGGGTGCTAGAGTAGCCAATAAACACGCAGGGTTGGGATTTGGGTTCGAGTTTGTGATGATTAATTCTTGTTGAATTAATTTCTCGTGAAGGACCTCAAAGCTAATGGGTGTGTCTCGAGCACGCACGACATCGATGACGGATTTGTAAAGTGTTTGGTCGAGGCAATTAATTATATGGGTATTTATGTCCTCGATATCAATGGGTTTTTCAAGGTGGGCAAGTTGGGTAGTACATGCTTTGATAGCAAGCATATACTCGGAGATGGACTTGTCACCTAGAGTTGTGTGACGGAGTCGATTTTTGAGTTGAACAATGTGGCCTCGTGAAGGTTTAGCGTAGGTGGTTTTTAAAATTTGCCAAGCTTCGTGGGAGGTAGTAGCGTCTAAGATTATCGAGGAGATGGAATCGTCAAAAGTACCAGCGAGGGCGCCAAGAATGAGTTGGTCTTGGTGGAACCAGGTATGATCGGCGGGGTTTGGAATGGGGTCCGGGTTCGGTTTGGCGTCAGTCGGGGTGGGGATGATGGTTTTGGTGGGTGCGGTGGTGGTTCCATCAAGGTACGAGAATAACCCGTAGCCTTGAAGGAGTCGGGTAATCTGAAATTGCCAAAAGCGATAGCTAGTTGCGGTCAGTTTGGTGCACGTTAGGAAGGATAGTGAGACGAGGGGTTTGTTGAGTTCAGCGGTGTTGGGAATCGTGTTGTTGGTGTTGGATGCCATGAGTAAGCCGAGAACAAGAGTAACAGCGAGGAAGGTTTTGATCATTTGGATCGATGTGGATCGTGATACCATGTAAAGAATAGGTTTATAATTGTGTTTGTATTGATAAATAAAACTTAGTTACAAGCAATGTATAAATAGAATACACTGAAATAACAATAGCCTAAACCTATTGCTAACAATAAGCTATTTACGTGGAATAAGTTACAACAACATTAACTAAGCTAGTTACATTAGATTAGGAGACTAAATAGACATGTGCTAATTGACTTAACTAACTATAATGACTTAGTATCATTAATAAAGACAAGCTTAAGACATGTTAAAGACTACTAAATGGTGATAATAAAGACAAAATTTTTATATTTTATAGGCAATAAGTAAGGTGATTTGATATATATTTGACCCGAATTAGAATTTGTGCTTTCAAAAATAAATTCAAAAATATAATCTGACAATTAAGTAGACGGTTACAATGAATATTTCCAATTCTCCAATATTAGTCTCAAAACTTTATCGTTCATATAGTCACAAAGATTTATACCACATATAGAGTAGTTTGAATATGACAGGCGTAAGGGTAGACATGATAAACTTAAGGTTTTTTTTTTGACAAATGTAAACTGATATAAAATAAAAGAAAGTCTACAAGCAGTCGATTACATATTATCCGTTTTCAAACACTAAGGCGCGAAAAACGCCTAAACTACTTGACATCCAACGAACTGAACTAAAATTTGAAGTAGACCACTGCGAAGAAGCAAGACGACATTTCTTATAAGGCGGATAATATTCGTCAAACTGGATCGTGTGAGCTTCATGCCTTTTTGTCTTCCTACCTGCAACAATTGTCTTGGTGTACCTACGATGAGATGTTAAGCATGCGACATAAACACAAGGTCTTTTCTTCAAATTCACAACATGCCGAGCCACTTGAACTCGACGAATGGAACGATTCTCTTTAAGGTGAATTTGTTTACTAGTAAAGGCCCTAACAACTTCAAATTTATACTCTACCATAGAGACTTTACTAGCAGAAGAAGAGTCGAAGGAGAGGTGCTTCTTCTTATCTATTTAGAGAATAACCTCCTCCTGAACCAGCTCAACAGTCTTACTTAACCCGCAATTAGTTTCCCGATGTTCCTCGGTTGGAGAAGCTAAGATAGAGACAACTTCATCCGTTGACAAAGGATTGGAAGTGGGAACTGCTGCTTCCCATGACATATTATCATGGAGAGTTCCCGTCTGAGTCGAATTTTTGGGAGTGAGGGGGCGAACCCTCAAAATGGCCTCGGATCTGGGGTGGAAAAACTCCATATTTTTCCCATGCAACAAACTATATATTATAGTCTTGCGCCGATAAATGTCACTTCCCGACTTTCGTTGATTTTTGTCGGTGAAGATGAAATTGTTAGGATCCGAAGAAGAAGAAGCAGAGGAGTGATTTGAATCAATACTCCCATCACTTGAAGTTGACAAAGATGGGCAAGTTCCATTAATGTGGTCCATCTCCTCCGAGCTAGCGCCGCCACTTTCATCTTCAGCATGACCAAGGTCAGCGGTCATCGATACTTTGGTGTTGCAAGAAACATCCCCTTGCCTCATAATAGGTTGTACCTTTACTTGTGACTTCATGACAAGGAACACGGCTCTTACCATTATTGTTGCTGGCCAAGGGGTTGAACGGATAACCAACTCGTTTGCCGTTTAGGTTGAGGGCTAGATGATCAACTAAGGAATGGAGTTCACGGCTGACATCTTTATTGTTTGGGTCAAGTCTCAATACAGACTCAAAGTCTCCAAGAGCGTCAGTTAGGGAGTTTAAATGCCTGGAAGCTAAGCCCCTACGATATAGGGCTTTAATGTTGCAGGGGTCGAAAGTTAAGACAAAATTGCAGTAAACCCAAGCCTCGGAGTAATTGGAAAGTTTAATTTCGCATAAGGATAAGTTTAGGATAAGTGAAAACGCAAGGGAGGTAGCCAAGGGCTGATCGGATAAAGGCGGAAGGCCGAGAATACATAAAAACTTGAGAGCTGATAGGTAGTAAAAGACAGCTAAAGAGTGATTACCTTCTTTAAAGAGATTATTACCTCTATCCTTTAACAAATTAACACCGAAAAAACTCTGCTCCCCCATTTCCAAGATCAACTTATCAAAAACATTATCATCAGTACCATGATCATTCATGACAACCAACTCACACGTATTTACAAGAAGATATTGATAGTCCATAGAGAAAGTTAAGGGAAGAAACTAGCAAGAAATAAAATTAAACACGGAAGATATAAGGATGGGAACTACTACAACCAATCCATCACACCACAACCACCACCACAACGGCCACCAGGTCCGGGGTGCGTGCACATTCGCCCACGTAAGGTATCACCACCAAAAACAAAAACCATCACATCGTGCAAATCCAACAGAACAAAAAGGCAACAACACACGAAGGCGCGGTACAAATCCCATTATTTCAGTCACCTAAAATACGGAAGCTATTTTCATATTATTGTTCTACCAAAAGACGAGAAATGTCAAAAAAAAAAAAAAAATTATATTTGGAAAGACGGAAGGAAGCCAATTACTGAAGTATTGGTGCCATAGTCATTATTAGATAAGCTTATGTGAGTAAGGGCATTGAAGTTTAAAGGTGACTATGACCCTCATGTCATTGTGAATCCGATATTCCAATGTTTTATATGTTGTAATCGAAATGCTTTGGCATTATATATATATATACTATAATATTGATGGTCAAATTTAGTTTTTTACGTTAGAATAATATTTGTGATATGAAAAAATATTACATAAGATATTTTTCGGAATCTGCAAGATCTAAAATATCCTTTCCAAAAACTGAAAAAGATATGTAAACCAATAGAATTGCTCGAAAAACGAATCCAAAGCTCTTTTATGTATATCTATTATATATATATATATATATATATATTATATATTATAATCTTTCTCTCTTATCTCTCACTCTCGTCTCTCTCGTCTCTCTTTGCGTTGTAGCCCCCCGCCTACTTCCATATTTCTCTGCTTCTCCCTCGCGTCTGCCCCGTCTCCGTCTTTGCGCTTTTTGTTTTTTAAAAAATTAATTTTTTTTTAATTATACTCATACTCATTTATAGAGGCTACAAATCGTATTTAACCTTACAACAGAATAAGTTATTTTTATCAAATATCATGTATATTTGAGAACGCTTTAACTTTATAAATCTTTTAATTAATCGTTGGTCTCATTAAGTTCGACTGTCGAGTAGTATTATTACATGTACGAACTCAGTATAATATGACCAATTTTGTTTGTGTGATCTATTATATGTTAAATAAACATTCTAATAAAATTTAAATTAAAATCTACTCGAGTATATCCACAAGGAAGTTTGTGGATTACAAACATTCATGTGTTTAAGTCTTAAACTTACATGGGTTGCAATCAAAATAATGATTACATATGTAGTCACAGCTTACAACAAGTCTCCCTTATGACGGGTATATCCGTCACAAGCTAGCGACGGGTCAAATATTACCCATGTGGGTAGATAAGACAAAACAGAATGCTACTCCCAAGGAACTCTGCTTTTGTCTTATCTACCCAACATGGGTAGTATTTGACCCGTCGCAAGCTTGCGACAGATATGACCGTCACAAATGAGAATTTGTGCACAACTTATAAGGGTCGATGTATTTTGGCTCATTGTGATATCTCCATCTTGGCCAAGATCGAGAGATTTAGATATCAGTTAGTCTCTCCGAAGACGAATTGTGCCCTCTCACATTATGCAAATGAGAGGGCAACTGGGGGATCCATTTACCATCCACTTGCCTTGCACACTTACATATTGTGAGGGGGCAATATCCGTCTTCAGCTTGTGACGGATAGTGTCCGTCTACAATGAGAATTTTTGTTTGGATATGAAAGAGTGATGTCGTTACTTTAGGCAACAACTTTACTATTTACCCTTCAATAAACACAAGTAAATTCCGTTATTGTTGGAGAATAAAAAATATTATATTATAAAACAAAAACATTTACACTTATTTTCATGACATATTTCACGAAACAAAAATTCAAGAATAAAAAAAGTAACATATAGACGTCAAAAAGTACGGTCAAAGTGTTGTGAAAATAGGTGTGTGGAGGGACTACTATTACAATAGTTTAGTAACAGTCAATAAATATTTATTTTACAAAAAAAATATAGTATACTACTTAGTATTTTATTTCTCCCACAATGAAAAATAATGTAGGTGTGTTTCGGTCTACAAAAAGAAAAAGTAATGCTGTTGTTTGTCGCCCGTGTTTTACTTAATGTCGCCCAAATTTAGCAATGGCTTTCCAACTCTACCCTTATTTATCTCATGTTTTGATTTTCTAATTTTGTCTCCTCCCTTATTAGTCTCCAAACTTAATAACTATATTCCATAACTTAAAATCTCCAATCTCCAATCATAAATGACGACAATTTAGAAGTGTACAACGAATTAAATTAGTCGATTCGTACCTATCTTCAGTTTTTATTCTTCCTTAGCGGATGGGGTATAGAAATATAGAGGGCATAAAATTCCGGACTTTCGTTGAACTTTTGGACTAAACGTTAGACGGAACTTTCGTCGGGGTTGTCGGCTTTGCTATCCTCCAGTGACCAGGGTGGTGGGGCCTGATCGTGAGTGTTTGACCGGGAACCTATGGATTCGTGTAAAGTTCACGAGTTGGTCAGCGTTTATTCATGTTGTTTAGATGAACAAACCATGGTGGTATCATGTAGCGTACATGATCAGACCACGGCACTGTCATGTACTTTACACGACCAGGCCACGGATGTGACGTGTGATTGACACGATCAGTCCACAGTGCTGTCATTTGAGTTACACGATCCTAAAAAAGCAAAAAATAAGCCCAGTGACAAAATCGTAACTCGAATCAAAATTTCAATTTTCTGAGTTCACTTCGTTCTTCGAGTATGAAATTTACATACTGAATTAGCGAATCACAAATAATACTGCCTAATTTCTACATTTTGCAATTGAATACCCTACTCTATTAATTTTACATAATTACAACAATTGAAGTAAATAAATTAAATATTAAAGAGAGTAATTTTTCTTAATTGTTGTTGTTGTAGTTTCTGTTGCCGTCTTCGTTGTGTAAGGGTTAAACAATTGTGATTTGTTAGGTGCGGTGGGGAGCAGAGGAATGTATATCACTATATCATAATTAGTAACAATGAGTGTATTATTAGGGTGTTAATTGTAAAAGGGTAATTTTGTAAGGTTGTTTATTGTAGGACGGTAATTTCGCAATTTATACGGGCGACGTTAGTAATTATCAGGCTACAAAAAGAAAAACTAATATGCTATGTATAAATAGTATAATTATTCCACATCGAAAAATTATCATAAGTTGTGATGGTCCTATGAATATAAATATGAGTCAGCCTTCGAACTTATGTATGCAGCCAAAATATTTTGAGTTTCTTAAGTATTGTCTTATAATGCTCTTAAAAATTTGTTTTATTATCTCCGAGAAATATACATAAATTTACATCATCATAAATAAAAATGGTCCCACATTGAAAAATTAAAAATGATATTTTTTTTTAAAGTGTCCAATCTTTCAAATATTTTAATATATATTTCCTATATTATATTCAAGTGATGTTTATAAATTTTACATAAAAAATTTACATTTTATTTGACAAAAATTGTATTCATTTTATTCAAGTGATCTATTAAGTCCTGCCAAGGTTGCTAAAATAAAATTAAAATAAAATTTGAATCAATATATCAATATTATTTTCTTAAAAATTATATTTTATCATCGTCTTATAAGTTAATTGCTATAGAAAATTTATGAAAAGACATTAATGTAGACCCACGCATCGCACGGGCATAAAATCTAGTAATTTATATGTCGTGAGTACATGTAAAATCGTGTGAATATGTAAATTCAGTGAAATGAGTATATATGATAAGCTCTATGAATAAGTTTCCAATGGTTACGAATATGTCACTATGTGAGTTTTATCATGAGAATATGATCTTTAATATACGTGAATATGTTAATTATGTGATGTGAATAACTTGTGAGAATGTCAATTGTGAGAAGTGAATATCTCATTGTTATGAATATGTCTATTATTTGACATAAATATGTGAGTAAATTTAAAATTTAAACTTACAAATACAAATACGTTTTTTTTTTATATTTTCCAATTTATCAAGTTTTAAAAATACGCTTTTTTTTATATTTTCCAATTTATCAAGTTTTAACTTGAAAGGTTTCTTTTTTTCGTTCCAAAAATTGAATTAGAGTATTCCACTCTCTACTCTTGGGAGTAGAATATAATTCGTCGTGGGAAAGCACTGTGATGTTACTCCTCCTTTATGCAATGGTAAAAACTTGTTAATTATATATGTGATTTAATTTTTAGGTGGATCAAAGTGACTACTCTACTAGTGCCAAACGAAGAATAAACGAAAGTAAAGATGCAAGAAAGAGGATGACACAAAGGATTGGTGACGCGGAAAATCCAATGTGGGAAAAACCGCGGGGGGAGTCGGAATCCTACCAAATAGATGCACTAAAATGTAAAACTACTTGCTTAGGGGTACAATGTATTTTGATGAATATAAGGAAACTAGGACGAATTTGCACTATTAATTGCTGAGTTGTTTGTACTCGAATGTGTTTGCGACTGAATGGGAATGTCCTTTGCTTCTTGGTGCTGCTTGTCTTTTATAGTGTAGGTTTTGACTCTCCAACGTCTCTTTTCTATTTGGCGAGATCTCCTCTGCAGGTCCGCTTTTTATGGGAGTGGTTATTGACTTGGTAATTCTAGCTGTTGTATATTGTGTGTTTGTTACTTCCAACCTCAGCCGTTGATCTTGCCCAATCCTCAATCCATGTGCTTTGCTTTTGCCCAATCACACGCTGCCACGTCATATATCCATGTGTTGGATATTTTACCCCTAACAAACATGTATCTTTTACTAATGAGCTTGTGAAATGTGGATTATCAGCAAAAGCATTTCTTTAGAGTGTTAGGTTGACTTTATTGTCGTTTGATCTGAATATGAAAATCTTTTGGAATTTTGCTAATCTTGTTTCGAGAACGTAACGGTTTTGAATATAATGTTACCTTTCGATATTTAAAGGTGTAATCTTGTTAGGAGAATTCCTCGTAGGTTTCAGTGACAAGTGTGAGCTAAGCCTTAACTCTCATATCGTATCGTTTCCATTTCTTTCTCTTACCTTACTAACTTGTCGAACTCAATGGTAGAAATGAAGGTTTGACTTATTCTCTTTCTATCTTGACTATCTTTCTGCCTCTGACATCGGATCACTCTTAGCTCTGTTATCTTAATTTTCTTTTTTAGTTTCATACCTTGTCGCGCTCATGCGTACTCGGTAAGGTTTCTTAACTATCATTACTTATCTCGTAGATACCCTTATGTTTGCTCCTAGTGGGTGCATGGTTGCCTTGTTGGTCAAGTTTAAAGAGTTATTGAAGTGTGTTTTGAAGATTCTTAGACTTTGATATATATTCTCCAATTTGGTTGGCTGAGTTTCATATCGATATTTAATCATGTAAGATTGAAGCAAACCTTTATAATAAATCCTAGTAAATGCGATGTACTTCCTTGATGGTTTTAGGTTCACGAGATTGATGGTGAAAATGCCATTTTGAGGTTCGAGTTTATCGTCCGACTAGTTTATCTTTGTTGAGTATTCTAATGGTTACCTAATAGATTATTTGGGATTGTCACTGAGTATGGTATTTTGACGGAGAATTCACATAAAGGTATTGAGGTATTGTGCCTTGAGGATGACTAATTCTGATAGAAGATATGAATATGCTTTGGTGAATGTAACTATTTATGCTTGTGGTAATTCGGATGTAAACATGATTGTTATTGGGTGTTATAGAGTTCTAAGGGATTTTGGAATGAGGATCATTAATTAAGACTTATATCATAGCAAGAGGGATCTAGTTGATATTAGATGAGATTTAGTTGTGTGTTAGCTTTGATCTTGATATGTGTATAAGATATTTGTAGGAGTGAATTATTATGCGATATATATTAGCATTAAAAAGTACTTTATTGCCTTAGTCACATAATTGAGATATGTTAAGGAGATTATGCTTATGACCACTTAACAAATAAACATTATCGATAACATGAGATGGGGAAACGCCTACACTACATATGCCCACAACTTTACACTTTTTGTTGTTGCCAAATACCATGTTACCTCCATCAAATGGATCAAGTGAGAGGAACATGGATTTATCTCCAGCCATATGCCTCGAGCCCTATTATCTGGGTATCATTTATTGTTTTCTGTCACTTTTTTCTGCAAATTATCTATCTCGTATTAGGTACCCAAGCTAAGTTGGGCCCTCTTTGGTCAGTAACTCTAAATACTTGATCTTTTCGAACCCACATTAGTTAACAACACGGCCAATTCATTCTTTTTTTCCTTTGTATGTAATTGGTCGTTGATCCTATTATATGAATATGGATAGGTCAACGATATTGATAGAGTAATTCGACTTAATAATTAAATTGCACTTATCTACTATCGGTGCTTTTGAATTTACTTTTTATCTAATCAACGTCTCATAGTAATATAATTCGTGTAACACGATCAATCAAGCTAACCTAATTAATCTAATCTAGTTACTTATTTTTATAGTCTTGTACATTTTTTTTTGTCGACATATTTGGTCTTGTATATTTTCTTTGTACTCTTTTCTATTTTGTATTGTAAATGATTAAATATGGGTTATGTCGTCTTTTAAGGTAAGGACTCGCGTTTGTTCTAGAGTCACTCGATCGAGTTGGCAAATTACTCGATTGAGTCGGGGGATTACTCGACCGAGTAACCATGTTACTTGATTGAGTAACTCTTCTTGTTGAAGCCAAGCATCAACCATCAAAGGTCCCTTGATCGAGTAGATCAATACTCGATCGAGTCGACCACTGATGTCGAGGTTGTCTCGTGCAAGACAAAGTTTCCTCGATGGAGTTGTGCAGTACTCGATCGAGTAACCTCTATCAGAAGCGTGGTTAGTCTTTCGTTCACTTTTATATAGAATCGAGTTGAAGTTTAATTATCATTTTTTAGTCGGTTTTGTGGCGAGATGCCCAGGTTGTAATCGATAGTTCCCCAACGGCTCCTATATCCTCTAAGCCATGTTTGTTTAGTTTATTTTGCAATCAAATGAACCACCATGCTAAAACAACTTCGACGAGGTTAAACATACATTAAACCACCTAGAACATGATTCACAGGCTAAGGATTATTCTATGTAAAACGATGTTTGCATTTCATAATCGTTGTAGCTAAGCATTACATTCGAAAACTATTACTTGATTAGTAGAGGCCGCTACTAAAACGAGCGGGGTTGGGTGTTCAAATAATGAACTTCACAACACGTACCTTCCTGTTACTCAAAATCTATTGGTTTCTGGATGTCCTAATCTAATGGGTCATGAGAGTCATTTAATCGAGTGATTTAGAGCATTAATCACTCAATGTCATTTTGCTTTGTGGTCTTTGACAAAGGCTATAAAGTGAGCTCGAAAGGTTCCAAGTTTCCATAAACGTTTGTGGCGACTCCTATTCAATCTTCATTCGATTCAGGTTAAACCACGAGTCGATGTGCCTTTGTCAGATCCCGCGAGGTGATCGCAGGGAATGCCCACATTTTGGCGACTCCGCTAGGGTAGGGGGACTAGTTTAACACATTGTTTCTAGCTTTTTTCCTAGAAGCGGAGACTTGAAAAGAAAGTAGCGATTGGTAAAAGGATACTCGTAGTACAACGAGGCATGCAATAAAGGCACTCTTTTCTTATTTTTATTCTCATATTTCCCTTTTTGAAAAAGAGTTATAGCATAGTACAGTCGATCCCAGGTTCTGCTAGATTAACCAGATTGAAATTCTCAAAAATTTCATTAGTCGCACACTTACTTGAGCAGTGCAAACGCGTTAGCTTTTCCCTGGGCCGCCATTCCATCTTTGTGACGGGCAAGGGGCGGCGTCCCACTATGCCAAGGTGTGTTGCACATTGCTCACATCAACTTTATCCATTCTCTTGGTCCAATGGATAAGGAGTACTCTATTGCACATTGCGTTAAGAGATCTGTTCCACTCGCCAAGGTTGGTTAGAGCTGTATAGACCTTTATTTTGACTAACCAAGACTTACAAGTCTAGAAGCATGCCTACCTATTTTGTGAGTGACCACATGCTAAATGGTTTGCGTGTCATGATTTTGAAAAAGTTTCGTGCAATTTTACAGACCCAAGCCTTTTAAACTAGCTCTTCTAAAAACGCGAAATGCAACCCAAATAGATTTTGGATTTTCGGCCAAAAATAGCCTTTTCTAGATGGCATGCTGCCCATTTCAAAACTCGATTCAAATTCAGTCATCATTTTAAAAATGATCCAAATTGGTTTTCACCATCCGATCCAAATTGGTTTTCAGCATAGATTTTGTCTCATTGAGTCATTTCCATGTCACATACCACACTCCCAAATTGGCTGTCCCAAAGACAAATGTCGCGGCTCACTTGGGCCACCTTCATCCAAGTTCAGATCCAAGTCGTGTCTAGATTAGATGTCGTCTTTGTCAAAGTACAAAACACCCTACCCACATCACCTTAGCGCATCCAAGTTCACCCTATGGATTAAGTTATCCAATCACGGGTTAGTCACACCATGTTTGCGTCCAGTCGTGGTTTGTCAAGGTTCCAAGACCCGAACCCAGTTTTACCTTTGGCCAAATGATGAGTCATAAATACTCCTCCATGAACCAAAGGTCTAGGGGTCATGTGTTGTCGATAAGCCAAGCTTATCCTAGTGTCTTGTTTGAGTCTAGTCCTAAGTGTACGTGTAGGTGCTCTATTACAAATTATTGATTGGTTTGGAATCTTTTTGTAGAAAGGCCTCCGCAAACACGTAAGAAAACAATGGAATCTGCAGTTGTTAAACTCCCAGACAACCTGGAACAAGTGCTTATATGCCTATGCAACGTAGAAGCCAAGATGAACGGGGATACGCCCGTAAATCCTCCTCCGTCGGACCTAGAAAAGAGGTTCAAAATGCTCAAGGAAAAAATTATGTTATCAAAGGGTGAAAACATTCACTATAAAAATTTGAGGAATTACGCAACTCTCTAAGACAAGCTGCCCACAAATTTTACCTTGAGTGACATCCCTAAATTCCGAGGGTCTGGAGACCCAATTCAACATAATCGGGCCTATAAGGAGTACCTCTCGGTAAAAGGGGTACCTGCTGACATGCTCATGAGCATCTATGCTCAATCCTTGGCAAACACGCAAAAGATTGGTATTACAAGCTTGACTTGAATAAATATCCGGCATTCGAAGTCATTTCCATCGCATTAGGCGCTTACTATCCGGATAATACCGAGATACAAACTAATATTCGGACTCTCGAAGTTATGGTCCAAACAGAAAAGGAGGGATTTACTAAATTCCTCACCCGATGGCACACTAAAAGTGTGAAGCTTGCCGCTAAACCTGAAGAGGTTGTCATGATTGAAAATTTTGTGAAAAATTTCTAACATGCTTATCACGATGTGTTGAAGTACCAAAGTTTTCAAACATTCAAGGAATTAGCTGTCATTGGGGTTAGAATCAAAGACGACCTACCGTTGAGATCGAGAAACCACAGGGGTACCAAGCCTCTACTTCCAAGGCTAAGACATCTAACTCCTCATATTACATTCAAATGGTCCATCTACTAGATGGCCCTTCGATGAAGGTAGAATGTGCTCCAAGGACATTTACCGACATAGGCTACACTTATACTTATGCTCGTCAGAGGTTGATGGACCAAGGTGTTGGAGTAGGTGTCCTCCACAATTGTGCGGCACATAATAAATCTTATTATGGAATATAATTGGGATATTTATTGACTATATATATGATTAGTCAGTTGATTAACGTAAATCAATAACGGTTGGCTGACTAGAGTTTGATGTTATTGTCGTTTGACAGCGGTGATCAACTGATCCCTTTCGGTCACACCTAAAGGATGAAATCCAAATAATAACTAGTTATTTGTATACGATACAGTTAATTAGTACATTACATATATTCGATATGTACGAGAGTTAATTGTTAGAAATTGAGTTAAGAACTCAAATTCGATTAAGTTTATTTTTTCAATTATGCGATAATTGACTAATAAATTTATATCTTATTTTAATACGATTAAATAAGATTTAACTTAGTAATTAATCGTTAAATTACTAAATTAGTTGAGGTTTTGAGATAGAGGTAATTAGTTAATTATATTTACAAGGAGTTGTAAAATAAATTAACTGAGCATTGTGGGACCCATTATATATTGATATAATGGTAAAATATTACTTAAAATGTTAAGTACATATTATTTATTTAATTGAGTCATATAATTGTTATATGATCAAATTAACACTTAATTATACAAGATAATTAACCATATGATCAATAAGTATTTGTGAGACAAATATCAAAAATCAAAATGGATCCAACTAGGCCAAAATAACCGGTTATGTTGTAGTTACAAAGGTGATGATTTTTGTTCTTGTTGTAACTCTTTAGTTAGCATTTGAAAGTGACATAACAATACTAAAACAATCATCATCTTTTCTACAACACTCCACTCTAATGCATGTGATCAAATTGAACAAATAAGAGTCCAATTTTGGACTACATGATCCGGCCAAATGGCCTTTAAAATGAGCAAGTGTGTTCATTTTATACTTACTTCATTTTGTGCTTGTTTTCTTACTTCTCTCAAAAACCCCATCTTCTCACTAAAACTCTCAAATACTAATATTTACTAAGTATTACTAGTGTAGTAATATAGTCATAATATTAGTAGAATAATATCTATCTTATTATCTAGTTAATAATAAGGGTAGATTATTTGGGTTAATCTTGGTGCAACTTAGAGGAGATCTTCTATTTGGAGATTATTTGTGTTCATCCATATTATTAGCTCAAGAACAACAAGAGGAGAGTTCTTGTTGTGCCCTTATATTTTCATATCATGGAGGAAATTTCTCTCTTATATAAATGTCTTTATATTTGCAATATGCATGTTACATCGATATTAAATACTTAAATAACAGTAAGTTAGCAACTAATTAGAAGAAGTCTAATTAAGGTCTATGGACTTACAATTGGTATCAGAGCTAGCTTGTAGCATGCATGTTCATTTTGGACAT
Source organism: Heliosperma pusillum (assembly GCA_022085475.1). Lineage (NCBI taxonomy): Eukaryota > Viridiplantae > Streptophyta > Magnoliopsida > Caryophyllales > Caryophyllaceae > Heliosperma > Heliosperma pusillum. The sequence goes on from JAIUZE010018043.1 coordinate 27,487, forward strand.
TTTTATTAAAGTTATAAGATAACTAATAAATCAAAGATTTTGAGTTAAAATACGATTCTGACAAAAAAAATTTGGTGCATGTATACCTACTGACCTCAAAATGTTTGTGGTTAAATTTCGTGATTTTAGGGATTAATTTGCTATTTATTTTGATTTTTGGCGTTCAAACCGAGTTAACATGCATTTTATGAGTTAAAAGTTAACTAAAAATAGTTGCATGTTGATTCTGGCCATGAAATTTTAATATGATCTCACATGCATTTCTTACATATTGTGTGTAAAATTTCGTGACTTTTACTTAAGTATTGCATGTTCATTGATTTTTATACGATAAAAGTCGATAATATGAGATTATAATGTTCATAAAATTGAAACGTCCATATCTGGTCTTGAAAATTTTTTGTACATTTAAAACTATGATGTTGATACTCTTGGTGAAATTTCATAATTTGTTTCACTGTTTTACTATATCTAATGTTTTTATTTGATAAAACTATTAAATACAAAGCTATTTGTTCATAAAATTAATTTAAATTTTTTGAGAAAATGTTTTTATTTTTATAGTTCCTGGAAATTTTCCAGAATGTACAAAGTTTTTGGTTTCAAATTTTATGATGTTTATATTTTATTTTGGTTTTATTTCATAATTGTTATGATTAAACCGTAATATTTAGCAAATGAAATCAAATCGATCTAATTAATGACCAAAAAAATTAGTAGTGACTAATTTTGAGTTCTAAATCAGTTTAGTTAATTAGTTTGAATTTAAATGAGATTTAAATGTTGATAAGTGATTGTTAATGGTTTAAAAATCAATAAATCACGAAAAATCGAAGTAAAATGAGCCATGAATGAATCTAGGATGATATTTGGCATGAATTTGCAGCATTTATTTTATTTATCGGTTTTGACATGAATGAATGTCATTTATTTATAATTTATGCAAATTTGTAACCTAGTATGGCATAGTTATTTTTAATTCGTTATTACCCGTTAATGTAAGGGAATAACGGTTTGGTTTGTAATTTTATTGCATCTAGTATCGCCGGTTTGTATAATTTAATAATTTCATTTCATAGAATAAATGTTATAAAGGAATTTGTAATTTTATATTTTTTTTTGTAATTATTTTTAAAGAAGACCGGTGTTGACTCCCTCAAGACGGTGCCATTTTGGAGGTGTTCCAAGTGAAAGGAAGTGACCAAGGAGTTGGTTTCCGAATTTGTATACTCTCTAGTAATTTGATTAGCTAGGTGGCCATACTAGGATTTTATTGTTGCTTGGTTGCTTGCTTTATTTCCGCTCATGCCAAAATCGTCACACATGCATTTTATTTACCGTTATTGTCAATTCAACGTTATTCGCAATTCACCGACTTAGTTCACTTATAGGGAATTAATAACTAAATTGACAAGATCTCTCGCATGTTTAAAAAATTGAGATTAGCCTTACCAATTAATAAACACCTATGAATCCCGTGTTCATTAGGGCTACCACGCTCGTGGGTCCCTTTTTACCTCGGGTAAGTAGGGTGATACGATCACAAGCTAAAATTGGATTGGACTCAACGGGATAAGCGTTATCTTGGGACTAGGAGATGGATTTAGTTGAAATCCGTCAACCAAGAGTTCTAAGGGTAGAATTAGTCAAGTAATGACTTACCATTTCTAGATAAATGTAGCATGCGATGCCTATTTTTATTTAAAAATGGGTCTTGGAATCATTTATATAATTTAGTGAGGGGTCATTATATAAATGCTAAACTTGTTAAA
>JAIUZE010018044.1:0-16903 GCA_022085475.1 Heliosperma pusillum
AATCTTCACAAAGATCTTCAGTATACGGATCATCTCTTCATCTTGATCACAAAGACTCTCCATCTTGAGTCTTGTGTTATTTGAGGTAGATCTTGCTTGAAGCGATTTTCTTTAAAGTTATGCCTGGTTAGCTATAACTTCCATGTTCACTTCCAAAGTTATAACAACTGTTATTCCTGAAGTTGTTATAACTTTGTCTCACAGACTTTATCAAAGTCATGCCTAACTTTGATCTTTCTTCTCATAATTGTTGCTAGATATAATAAGACTAAAGCACACAATTACACGCATATGATATATCGAGTAAAACATATTATCACGTAAACACATGTCATTATCAAAGCTATAAAATTGGTCCAACACTCTAATTCTACTCAATTCCCCAGAAGAAGTCCTTACTCATTCGGTTAATCCTCTTGAGGATGTTTTTAGGAAGAAGAGTGGTATTACACCAGAAAGAAGCCAAACCAAAAAATACAGCATTGAGCAGTTGAGCTTTGCCAGCATAAGAGAGAAATTTATTAGCCCAGTGCTGGATATTGTGCTGCATCTTATTTAGGAGAGCATCATACATGTTAGAGGTATTCCTAGCAGTGAAAAGAGGAAGGCCCAAATACCTGAAAGGGAAGGAGCTCTCAGAGAAACCATAAAGTTGAAGAATTTCCTGTTTAACAATAGGAGAAACCCCACCCAGGTAAATGTCTGTCTTATCTTTGTTTGCACAGAGACCAGACCAAGCAGAGAACTTGTCTAAAGTACTAATAACAGCTTGGACAGAAGGGACATCTCCTCTAACATAGATCATCAGATCATCAGCAAAGATAAGATGAGTGAGCTTAAGCTTAGTGCATTTGGGATGGTAAGATACATTAGGCAGATGACAAATTTGCGTGAGATATCTAGAGAGAATTTCCATACTCAGCACAAACAAATAGGGTGTAAGGGGATCCCCTTGCATGAGGCCACTAAGACCTTTGAAGAAGCCATGATTAGTTCCATTCAGCTTGATGGAGAACCAAGAAGAGGATATGCATCCCATAATCCAGGTAATAAACTGAGGAGGAAACTGCAGAGCACTGAGCATGTTGTGAATGAAAACCCACTGCACAAAATCAAAAGCTTTCCTAATGTCTACCTTGATGAGGCATCTAGGAGTAAGATATTTCCTACCATAACCTTTTACAAGAGCTTGAGACAACATAATATTCTCATGAATACTCTTATCCTGGATGAAAGCAGCTTGCTCAGGCCCCACCAGAGAAGGAATAACACTCTTGAGCCTCTGAGCCAGAATCTTACTGATGGTCTTGTATAGAATAGAACAACAAGAGATAGGTCTATAGTCAAGTACAGTGCTGCTAACCAGCTTCTTTGGAATCAAAGTAATTAAGGTAACATTCGCCTGCTTACTCATTTTCCCAGTTCTAAAGAAAGCAGGAAAAACATTACAAAAATCAGTGCCAATATACTCCCAAGAGGCTTTATAAAAAGCAGAAGAGAACCCATCAGGGCCAGGGCTCTTATCAGAGCCAATAGCAAAAAGAGCAGCCTTAATTTCAGTATTCTCAACAGGTTTAGTAAGGCCTTCAAAATCACCTTCCATCAAACAATTGCCTTGATGAATATAATCATTATCTAGAGGCAGAACCTGAGTAGCTTTACCAAGAAGTCCTTCATAATACTCCACAAAAGCCTTAGCAACCTCAGCTTGACCAATCCTGTCAACACCATCACTATCCTTGATATGACCAATGATCTGTTGAGTGGTCCTCATTTTAATTCTAGCATAAAAATATTTGGAGGAAGAGTCATTTTGGGAGATGTGCAGACATTTAGCTTTTTGCTTAAGAATCGTTTTTTCAATATTCCTCAACTTAATAAAGTCAGCAAGTCTAGTCTTCTCTTGCTCCAACAGAGAGGGGGAGAGAGGGTTACTTTGGAGAGCAAGCTGACATTCTGCTAGATTAGACCTAGCCTCAGTCAGCAAGTCTAGTTCTTTCTACGCATCTTAGACAGTTTATACTTCACAAGCTTAAGTTTGGAAACAACTGGAAAGAAGGAGAGCCTTGAATAAAAGCATTCCAAGCTTCCTTCACAATAGAATGGTAATCAGGGTGATCAGTCCAGCAATTAAGAAAACTAAACCCTAATCCCTTAAAATCATCATTAAGAAGAGTAACAATAACAGGGGAGTGATCAGAGACCTCAGCAGGGAGAAAATTGGCAGAAGTAGCAGGAAAAGCAGTGTGCCAGATTGCATTGACCAAAGCTCTATCAAGTTTGGACCAGACAATGGTATCTACATCCTGTTTGTTAGTCCAGGTGAATTCACAACCAATACCCTGCAGGTCTTCAACCTGAAATCTAAGGAGGCAAGAATTAAAGTCCAAAATATCATCCAATTGAGGGGGAGAATTACTAATTCTCTCCATGACATCCCTTACAACATTAAAGTCTCCCATCAAGAGCCAACAGTCAACAGATTGCTTAAGTTGAATCAGAGCATCCCAAAGAACCTGCCTCTCCTTAGCATCATTACTAGCATAAATGATAGTAAGATAGAAAGCAGTATTAGTAGCATGATGAGTCACTCTACAGTGAACAAACTGAGCATGGATGACCTGACAGTCAATGGTAACAGTGTCAGGCTTCCAGATAACCCATATCCTCCCATTATAGTGATGAGTGTAATTACAAATAACTTTGTAACCTTTAAACCTATTCTTGATAATGTTTTTAGATTTATTCTCTTTAATCCTAGTTTCAAGTAGCCCAAGGATATCCACCTTATTATCAGCCAGGAAATGAAGAACTTCATGCTGCTTAAGAGGGTCATTACCCCCTCTTATGTTCCAAGTGGAAATCTTCATTTACCTCGGTCAGGAGGAAGAGTCCCCACTGAGGTATGTTGCATAGTGACTGCAGTCAGATCAGGAGACTGACTCAGAGGAGGGTCAAGGGATAGCCCTCTCTTCAAGGGTATTTGAGGATCTATCCCCTTCCCTATCTTGACACATTCTTGATGCTTTACAGCAGGATGAAGAGGGTCATGAGCAGGCACAACAGTACCTACAGAACCCTCTTCATTTCCTACTGAGGTACCACCTAGTGACAAGAATACTGAAAGTAAGGGATCCAACTTTCCCTCAGGCAAACAGTCTGCCAGGTCTATTAGAGAAGCAAAGCTATTAGATAGAGCAACTCCTGCAGAATCAGATGGAGATGCTCTCTTCAAGGCTATTTGAGCACCCCCATCCTTATCCCTCTTGCTGCATTCTTGATGCATTACAGTAGCAGACAAGCTAGGAGTGACTACAGGAACAGTCACTCCCAAGATGTCTGCTGCTGAGGTACCACCTAGCAAGAAGGGATCACAGTCAGATTTGGGATCCATAGTCTGTGATTTAGGAGCAGGTTTTGGCCTATTCTTCTTACAAGTTTTTTCTTGATGTCCCATTTTCCCACAAGTTTTACAGTAAAATGGTATCCATTCATATTCAATCCTCTGTTCAGAAGGCCCAAAAAGAGTAGTTAGACAAACTGAAGAAGGCAAAGGAGCAGATATATCAGTTTCCACCATTACCCTGGCAAAGGAAAGCTTTGCCTTGCAAGTAGTATGCAAGTCTGCAAACATGGGTCTCCCAACTTTACTAGCCAATTTGCTTAGCACAGTATTGGACCATAGATAAGGGTCCAAATCAGGAAAGAGCACCCAAATAGGCAAGACAGAAACCTTCTCTATGACAGTAGAGAAAGAAGGAGTCCATTGTTTAAGAATCAGGGAATTATTAGCAATCTTCCAAGGACCATGTTTGAGAACATTGTTCATCTCCAATTCAGAAGTGAATCTAAAACTAAACCATCTTTTTTTGAAATATTGAACTATGGGCTTAGCAAATCCACTCCAGTTCGTCACCACAAAATCCTCCATCTGTTTCAAAGATGGTTTCATACCATTTACATGTCCCATAAGAGTACTTTGCCATATATTCAATTCATCTTGAAAATCATCCAACCCCACCTCAATGTCAATGGAGTTTTTACTTTCCTCATGAAAGAATAAGTTCATTCCTACTTGGTTTTTGAGTTTGACAATGTCAGACCATTTCTTCCCCTCATTCCTGCCTCCATTACCCAAGCCTGTAGCAGGAACTGGAGAAGTATGGACAGGAACCTCATTGCACTTAGCGTTACTCAATCTCTCGGCATTAGGGTGAACCAGAGATCTGGGTTCATCGGAGCCAACATGGAGAATACTAGGACTCACATCAAGATTATCCATGTTTTTGTTCAAAATAATAGGGGAATCAGAAATAGGAGCTGGATTAACAATGGTGATGCCATTAGCTACAGAAAAAGGAACATAAGCTTTCTTAGGAGTAGCAATCCTAGATTTAGAACCAGAGCATTGAATTGCATTCACAATTATATCGTTCAAGCTAAGATTACGAGAAGAAGGTTCATGGGTTTTGGGCGAACTATCAGAATTACCTACAAAATTACCATGAGAATGATCATTAGAGCGAGATGAAGCCAATGGCGTGTTGAACTTAGGTAGGCGACCTCTCCCTCTCTTCATAATAGCAGAAGAGTACAGCAATGGTGACGAAAATTACAGAGAAAACGGTTGTAGAGAGAGAAAATTCATGTCTCTAACTCTTTTTATTATTATTATTATTATTATTATTATTATTATTATTATTATTATTATTATTATTATTATTATTATTATTATTATTATTATTATTATTATTATTATTATTATTATACTTATTATTATTAATCAAAATCATTTATTTATTAATCAAAATCGATTTCCTTTTATTTAATGATTGTTATTTATTTCCGTTTTTATATAATAATTATTAATTTTTTTATTATTCTCGTTCATTTTAGAATTTCATTTAAAAAGAAAAAAAATAGTAATCATTGTGTGTTTTTTTTCGTTTTTAATTTTTAGAGCATTTCTCTCATTCTTTTTTATTGTACATTTCATAAATCTCTTATGAAATATTTATTGAAATTCGAATCATTTATGAATTGAATATATTATATTATTAATCAAAATCATTTATTTATTAATCAAAATCGATTTCCTTATATTTAATGATAGTGTTTACATTTTTCGAACTTTTTTTTTTAAAATTATTGTTACCTTGATCTTAGGAATATCTTGAATATCTCCCTCTTTTATTCTGATTTTATTTTATTTTATTTTATCTTCCTTTATTCCTTCATAATATTATATATTATTCATATTCTTATCCTACTTTAATTTATTTAATAGTTTCGGAATATATGAAATGTTATAATTGACTTAACCAATCCGTTTTGGAGGGAAAATTAGGAGGGAAAAAATGGAGGGAAAATTTGGAGGGAAAATATGATTAGGGTTGGTTTACATTGTATATAAATGCCTTAACTTCATCTTCAAACTCACACACAATCCCTCTAACTCACACAAATCATTCCATCTAATTCCGCCCTACAATTTTCGATTTTATTGTCATGGCTAACCAAGCAAATCAAATTGCTACTTTAACTAGGAACTTGCTGGGAAAAAAGCACATTGGTGATATGATGGAAACCCGATTCTTTATAAGGGCTATGATGGATGCGATCGATGATCTGAAATTAATTGAGAAGGCTATGTCCCTTTTCCCAGCTTACCCTTTAACAAATCTGAATTATTTGTACGAGGAAGAATTCAACGCAACGTATGGACGATCGCTACCGGAAGAAAAACTGAAGTGCGTCAAGTTGGTGAACACGATTACCTCCCGATGTTTGTTGCCGACAATACAATTATAAGGGTTGAAGGCGGGGATAATATTGATATCCCTAGAACTCCTCCTCCTACGAATCCACAGTGGACAAGTAAAAGACAATATCGTTTGGATGACGACGAAGACGTCATACACATAGAATTTTAGAATTATAGATTTATTTTCACTCTTTATTTTAAATTTCCCACGTATTTTTTTTTCGAGTTCTTTCAGTTGTAACCGTTTTTAATTTTATTGAAATTTATTTATTAGTTATTATTTTGCTTTTATATTTAATTTATGTTATTTGATTTTGGTTTAAATTAAAAATAATATCGGTAAATATAAAAATGACGATAATTATTAGTATTTTTATTTTCTTATTTCTTTGAAATCAGAAAATCGTAAAAAAAATTAGATAGTTATATAATTTAAAAAAAAAATTAAATTATAAAACTGGAAATTATTTAGTTAAAATAGAAAGTTACGTATGAATTGAAAAAGAAATAAAATATCCTAAAATATAATTTATAGTTTCCACTATTAATAAACTTTTCTAAAATTAAGCCCTAATTTTTGGACCTAATTGATTTGATATTTTTTTGTTAGTGATTTGATTTTCAAACTAGATATTATTATCAATATTATATATTATATACTTTCCTACATTTATAAGTTATTTATTTTAGTTTTTGTTTAAATTATAAGTAATGGAAAATAATGAAAATATGGAAAAATAAAATTAAGGAATTGCAAATAACAATTTATAACAAATACGTACCTAGCTAAACCGATCGTGACCTACATTCTATAATTCACTTAAATATTTTTTCCTACTTAAACCGATCGTCGTGACCTACATTTTATATTTCACTTAAATACGTACCTAGCTAAACCGATCGTGACCTACATTTTATAATTCACTTAAATACATGTTCCTACTTAAACCGATCGTCGTGACCAACATTTTATATTTCACTTAAATACGTTCCTACTTAAACCGATCGTGACCTAAATTCTATATTTCTAAGGAATTAAATTATTTGTTTTGGCGCAAACTTCAAAAATTGTGTTTAAATTGTTTTGATTTATGGTTTAGGGTTTGGATAATTCATTCCTACGTTAGGGTTTCTAGGGTTTCTAAGGTTTCTAGGATTTATTTAGGGGTTATAGTTTCTATAATTCACGTAAATACGTTCCTACTTAAAGCGATCGTGACTTACATTCTATATTTCACTTAAATACGTATCTAGCTAAACCGATCGTGACCTACATTCTATAATTCACTTAAATATATGTTCCTACTTAAACCGATTGTCGTGACCTACATTTTATATTTCACTTAAATACGTACCTAGCTAAACCGATCATGACCTACATTCTATAATTCACTTAAATATATATATTCCTACTTAAACCGATCGTCGTGACCTACATTTTATATTTCACTTAAATACGTTCCTACTTAAACCGATCGTGACCTACATTCTATATTTCAATTAAATACGTTCCTAATTAATCGATCGTCGTGATTTTTTCAAGTTAGGCAATAATGTCAATCAAGTTAGGCAATGTTTGTCAATTTGGGTAAACTGTCAAGTCAAGTTTGGCAGTCAATTTTATTTGTTTTAATAAAAATATTACTTTCTACCATTTACACGTTTAATTTTATACTAAAACTATTACATTTAGGGAATTTTAATCGAATTGAAAAAAACGTCATTACTTAATTTTAAAAAAATAAATTATTTGACCGTATGTCACAAAACAGATGAGGTTAGGACGCATTCAAAAAATGAGTAATTTGATAATAAAATTACTTGACATAAAAAATAATCGTATGTAAAAAAAAAAAACGTCTTCGCATAACAAAAAATGACGTACTTTACAAAAAATAAACGTCTTGACATAACAAAAAATGAACATTAACCCAAATATATTAGTTCTATTGCGTGTTAGGAAGTGTGTTCCTAACAATCCTTCGTCGTTGAGGCGTTGGTTGTGAAGTTCCTGCTTCGTCCATGTTTATAGTCCTCCTAACCGTCTTCTGCCTCGGCCGAGGAGCTCTACCTGTTCCTCTCTTATCAACCGGATCTCTCAGCCCTCCTTTTGTAGACGGACGTGTGTTCTTAACCATGTAACGTTGATTGTTCTCCCTACATTGGAATCTCCTACGACTCTACACCCTTGTAATATCGGAACCTCCTCCGGTGGAATTAAGATTTTGAATTCCCACATATTCCTCTAATTCCTTCACCAACTGTGCTATTCCTCGCTCATATATGGCGTAAGACTCATCATCTTGTAATGCCAGCCTAGAAACATAGTCGTTCTTTAATCTCACCGCAAACGAACGACTTAGGCAAGAAACAAAAATCGGTTAAGGATTGACGAATATCTTGAAAAATCGGTTCGTCTGTTCACTCTTTGTGTTGATGACATTCCTGCACAAAAACTATCCCTCCAATATACAGGCACCCATGACTCTCGTTTTTCATATGCTTCTTTAATCCATGGATTTTCTCCAATCTGATATTTTTCGACAAAAGCGAACCACCCGATCTCGAACTCATCAATGTCTACACTATCATGAACAACATTTATTAGGGCTAACGAGATCTGCTTACACATAGTACAAGCACCCAAGTTCTTGGTCGCATTTTTCAACATATGCCAAAGACACAAACGGTGAGGAGTGTCAGGAAATTCATCCTTCACTGCCTTACCTACCCCCCTGCATTGATCTGTGATTATAACCAATGGAGCTCTACCCATACATTCTAACCATCTCTTGAACACCCACGAAAAGCTAATCGCATCTTTATGTGAAATCAAAGCAGCAGCAAAAACAACAGTAGAACCGTGATGATTTACCCCAACAAATGGTGTAAACGGCATTCTATACCTGTATATACACCGTAAGTAATTAAATAAGACGGATTAATCCAAGCTTAATATCAATCAAATAAAACATAAAAAAAAAACCCTAATTAATCCACTCAAAAGTCCGATTAATATCAATTTACAATTATTTCAATATGAAAAAACTATCAATCGCATGTTAGTAATAGAAAATTAAACAAAAAAACGTGTTTAGAAAATATATTAGTATTAGAAAATAGATCAAATTGATTAATTGATACAAAGTGCCTTACTCGTTTTATATTTGATTAAATTAAACAAAAAGACTAAAACCATAATCATCAATCGGTCGAATTGATATCAATATGATTATAATCGGTCAGAGAAATATCAATTAATTTGATTATATTAAAAAAAACGTGTTTAGGGAATAGATTAAAGTTTGATTTAGAATTATAATCAGAAACTTAATCGTGTTTACTTAGACTAAAACCCTAATTATTTCAATCATAAGTTGAATTAGTCAGAATCAATTTAATTAGTATTACAAAATACATCAATTTGATTAATTGATACATAGTAAACAACTAAAACTAAAACCCTAATTATAATCAGAAACTAAAACCCTAATTATTTCAATCTGCTTAATTGATACATAGTTCAATTAGTATGAGAAAATTAGCATGATCGATTTATTGATACATAGTTCGATTATTTAAATCTTATTCAATTAGCATATCAAACGCTTAAAAATTGATTAATTGAATCAAAATTTCACTAACATTCTTGAAACACTAATTCAGTCAAACATGAATCAAATTGATAATACCTTAAAGAAAATAAGCGACAAGATTAGTTACCTATTACAAAGGAACGTAGCGTCATATGATACAACATCACCAAATGCCTTGGCCAATCCGCTACACCGTCCATCAGCCCAAAAAACGTTCATGAACTTCCCTTCATCATCTGTCACGATTGCATAATAAAACTCAGGATCGATTTCCTTAAGCTTTCTAAAGCGTGCTTCCAACGCCACTGCATCACCCTCAATCTGACCACGTCGCCGTTCAAGATTAACCACATTGCGTAAATCACGTTGATTGATATGCAAATTAGCATGCCCACCAGCTTCCCGAACCAATGTGTGAAAACTTTTAGATATGGGAATACCGGCAGAGTCGTACAGCATTGCTCGCCTTTTGAAATAATCATCAAGTAGCCTGTAACCAACCATGTGACGACTATTTGCGGGGTCTATCTTATGATTGTGCACCAACCTACACTGATTGATGACGATAAAGTCATATTTTAACGATGCTTCTATGACAACTTTGCATTTACCATCTCGTGCATTGTTTTGATTCCCCTCATCTACGCCATTGTTTTCTCCATCATAGTTTTCTCCATCATTATTGCCTTCTCCATCATCTTTTTTATCTTCTTTATTCTTGTTATGGTCTCCTCCCATTTTACAACACAATCTTATTCGTTTCATCATGTAGAAACGAGGCTCGTATTTTCCAGTACCATTACGCCTTACACCTTTCTCCTTATAACATTTCAAAATTGTATTTGACCTAATAAAAAAATTGAAAACCGAGTTTATACCCATACAAGAAGCTAAATGTAGCAAACTCATCCCCGTTAACAAAAGACATGCCTTTATTTGGTGTAGTAGCTTCCAAAGACTCTGAGTTACCATTGTTTATTAATTTAAGTACCTTCTCAACATATCCGCCTTCCACAATTGGAGGACCATGGTTGTTAATGTCATTGTTAACTACTTCATTATATGTAGTCTCATTGTTGACAATAGCGTCATTGTTAACATCGTCTTCATTATTTGTAGTCTCATTGTTGACAATATCATCATTGTTAACATCTTCATTGACAATTTGTTCATTGACTATCTCGACATCGTCAGTATAATCATTCATTTCATCTTCCCAATCCCTATTAAGATCAATATCTAAATGATCCATTTTTTTATTTTGTGTGATCAACAATGGTGTATTCTGTTTACTCTTTTTTTTTGTGTAATCAACAATGCCTAATTTTATTTTAATTTTCTTTTGCATAATCCAAAAAATATTTTAATAACTAATTTCCAATATCTCGGAAAATATTAACAAAAAAGTTGACCAAATCTTTGTAGAAGATAATTCCTAAAATTAATAGATATTAAAACGTAATATCTTTTGCAATAATCTATTTCCTAAAATAAAAATATTAACACCTAATACGATTTGGAAACTATTAAAACCTAATAAAAATATTAACGTAATATATTTCCTAAAATATTTCCTATTAAAAATATTAACGTAATATATTTTCGAATAAATTAATTTTTAAAAAAATTATATTAACAGTTTACAATACAAGAAGATCCTAAATATTATAATAAAAGATCTATCCTAAAATTTAGGTAACAACGTTTTTAAAAAAAAAAAGTAGTTTACAAAATACAAAACGCAAAGAATTTATTTTCAATTATTAAAGTCCACTAAATACCTTTTGGAATAAAAAAGAAAAATAATATTCAAACAACATATTAATACAGAATAATAAATTAATATTTTACAAAATAAATTAATATAGAAACATTTTAAATAAAAAGCTCGAAAAAATATGTCGCGAGTTAAAAAATAATATTCAAACAATAAATTAAGATTTTACAAAATAAAAATACATAAAAAAAAATGCCGTGAGTGATAAAATAAATTATGCATTTTACATAATTAAAAACAAAATTAATAAATAATGCATTGAAAATATGGCATTTATTCCAAATATTAATAACTTCCTTTATGTTAGCTAACTGGGGTAAGTTAACAACTTAACTCAACCTCTAAAATTACTAACCTACCCCTTAATTAACCACTAGAGGTTAATTGTGGTTAATTGCTAAATGGCCACGTGTCCTAACCTAATTGGTTGTGTATGAGAAATCTCATACACAATGTGTAAGTGTATCATCTTCCCTGTTTACACCATAACACATTCAATTTATTTTATACCGACTAAATTAACACATTTCTACCCTTGGTAAGCCATCACTTTTAAACTCTGCTTTTGTATCATTGTTAATATGATCAGTTCCACGAAATACCATTTTTTTCGCATATTTATTAACAAACTCAAATTCATTCATGTCGGAGATGAACACAGTAGCTCATTGCGTTAGGCGACTTTCGACAGTTGCTCTAAGTTAGGTCAAACGGTTTTTCTTTTCGATCTTTTCCGCCACAGTTGGACGAATTCGTTCTTTTCAGCTTTATTTTCTCAAACTCGCCGATTAAATCAACCGGTCTAATGTCTTCAACCGGGATTTGATCCATAATTAATTAACTAAATTTGTGTGTTGCTTTTTTTTTTTCACTTAGAGAATACGCTAATGAATATGATAGTAATTAGTGAAGTAATGAATATGAATATGTGAGAGCCGAGAACTACTCCGTAGTGTTGAGGTCTCTTCCCATATGTGTGCGAGAAGTATTATCCCAGCACATTGGTAGAATATGAGTGAATGGATTAGTTTATAAATAAGTGAGCTACTCTTCTTAACACCAATTGGTTAACCCGCTGCGGAGGACTCAATTCGTAGTATTTATAAACGATCGAGCTACTTCAATACATAAGTGATGATATTTTGTTGCTTGAAATAGTTATAATAATGATTCGTTCCAAATTTTTTTGTTATTACTAATAACCAATATACCCGTGACGAAGTTAACACTTGTACCTCAATGTATAATTGTAGACTTGTAGTTCACAAAATCTCATTTAAGACAGACATTATCCATCTTAAACTTAAAATAGGTCAAATACATACCAAATTACATGGGAATAGAGGTGTCCATCGATCCTGTTTCGGACCGGACCAGACCAAAGTTTCTGGACCAAAGACCAGACAAGGTAAAATGGTGGACCGTGGACCATAATGGTCCGGTCCGGTTTGGAGAAAAAATAAATGCGTGGGACCAGAAACGACCATATGGACCAAATATTATTTTCCTTATTGCTTTATTAATTTACGATAGATGTAATTTATGTGACGGATTTATGTTTTAGCTTGTTAGGATATTAAAATATGTCAAAATAATACATAATAAACTAATATCGTTACAATATGGGAAATACTTATTAGTTATACAATTCTAAAGATTTTTGTTATATAAGTTTGGTCCAAAGTCTGGTCAAAGGTATATTTGGTTTGGTCCACGACCGGACCAAATACCAAACTAACGCAAATAGGTGGACCCTGAACCGGATCAAATAAAATATGGTCCGGACTAATTTACACGGTCCGGTCCGGTCTTTGGTCCGGACCATCGAATGAACACCCCTACATAGCAAGTTGTCTAGGAAATATTATTTTTGTCCCTATTAACTCCATGTGGTAGTATTTGACCCGTCTTAAGGTTTAAGACTGACATTCCGTCATAAGGTTTATGACAAATAATCTGTCTTAAACAAGACTTACTTATTGCAAATAGCTTTGAGGACCTCGGTATTGTTTTATATCTAACTAGTTTTAAACCCGTGCAGAAAATGCACGGGTCGTAATAGTAGACGCAATTGTTGGATACACGAGTATTTAAAATTAGCGTAATTAAATGTTTAATACCGTGACAATATAAATAGTCTACAGTTAGAGATCCGACATACATAATTCCAGTTACTAATCACTATCATACAATGCAAATGATGTTTGTAGATAAATTCATTGTACAATACGTTGTATATCTTATTTGATGTACTCTTATTGTCGCAAATCAATAGCTTCAAGCCTTGTTTGCTTGTAATTTGTATTTTGCCACATGAAGCTGATCATGATTGAAAACCGGTTTATTTGAATAATTTATATGACATAATAAAACTCTCGTTTTTATAATCAACCCATTTATTTGACCCATTTAATTGTTAAGTGTGTTTTCTTATTGTTTTTTTTATTATTATTTATAAGAATTTTTTATAACTTGATGGAATTATGGGTTTTGTTCGTTTTTTTATTTAAAATTTATATTTGTATATTAAAATCATGTTGTTCATGCATACTTTTTTTGTTATCGGTGACATTAAAACTCTTTTCTTATTTTCAAATGAAAAAAAATTAAGATTTGGTAACTATTATTCATTTAGCTTTAGGAATATGTCAATTATTTTATAACATAATTTAAACAGTATTGTTATTAATTTTGTTATTCTATTTTTTTTAACTTTCAATTTTTGTGCCTTAATATATTCTTTTTCACATTTTAGGACACCCATTGAAATTGAAACCAAATGGAGGGAGCAGCTCACATTATATTAGTATTTTTTTTAGTTGATTCATAGGAAATTATCAATTTGTAATTTTTTTAATGTTCACAATTATTTGTAACATCATTTATAGAATTGTATGGTTTTTTATATGCTTTTGTATAGTATATATATTGAAGAATATAGAGTTGCGAGATAAGAGTAGAAACTAAAGTCCTTAAATTTCAAAATGAAATAAGAAAAAATGTAGAAAACAAAAGTAGATGTGAGGAGAGAGAGTAATTAAATAATCTGTGAAAGATGTGGGTGGGGCGCAGTTTGCTTTTTTTGCTTTCCTTGATTTCAGCAGCCAATTAGAAACCTTCAAATATTTCCGCTTTTTTATATAGTAGATTTTGAAAAAAGATAAATATTTACTCATTAATTATCCTACATATCTACAAATGATGTAAAAATTGACTAAAAATAATCTAACGAAAATCAAACAAGAGTAATCATTCTTCAAGGGAAATATATTATTTAATTATGCATCCGTTTTAAATTTAAGACGAGTCAATTAGATAAAGCATATGAAAAATAACAAACTTGTTTTATGTGCACAAGTGAATGATATTTAACCCGTTTTATTGTTAAGACGGTTACATCTGTCTTAAGAGAGATTAACTATTCTCAATTCTTATATCCTACACCCATGTGTAGGATACTCGATACTCCCTTCAACTCCCGGCCTACTCCTCCAACTTCCCATTTATTCTCAACTTCCTATTTTTTTCTTTTTAATTTTTTTCTCTTTTTAAAAATAAAATAAAAATAAAATTAACTCTCACTTTGAAGAAGCAGTTACTATTATTATATTATCATTATTAAGTGTCATGTAGTGTTTATATTCACAATATGACACTATCATATTCACTTTAAGATTAGTGAATATAACAATGTTGTTTAATAAATAGTTTGATATTACCATATGACACTACTATATTCAATTTCAATTTAGTGAATAGGACAGTGTCGCCTGATGAATATGTATTATGTAGTGTGATATCCACCGCATGCAAGTATTATATTCACTTTCAGTTTACTGAATACGACACTATAATGTGATTAATACATATTATTTAGTGTAGTATTTAAACATTTTATTCCATATCAAAGCCACATAGTGCAAAATATTTCAGAGGAATAAAAATAATTATGTGACATGATATGAATATCTCATTATTATGAATATGTCAATTACTGAAATAAATATGTGAATAAAACTAAGATAAATACCGAAATATATCAAATATGGTCTCTAATCGTAGAGAAATAAAAATTATGAATAATGATATATTTTTTTATAATTTATTAAATTTATAAAATTTAGAATTTATTATAAAAAAAATTAGTTATGTGCGAGTACTATGCACCATACTTCTTCTGGCTGCATGTTATAATTTACCAACTACTCTTTAAGATCACTAACTAGTTTTAACCCGTGCAAAAATTGCAGGGTTTTACTTATTAAACAGCACAAATTGTTATCATCATAATTTTAAAAAAGAAATAAAATATCCAATATCCCGTGCAAAATTGTACGGATTTGCTTTTAGAAATATTGATATTTAACAGTTTTTTTGACAGATACGGAGTACTTCCTAATATATTCTCATTTATAAGAAATTACCTAAAGTTTTATTTATTGTAAAAAAAATGTATTTACTATATGCTAAAAATTTCTTAAACACTATTAAAAGTTAATTTTAAATTGCAATTTAAACTCGTGCAAATTGCACATGCTTTATTTTCTACTTTGATATTAAATACATTTTTATGATAATACGTATATTAATTAGTAAATATACGATATACTCCATACATACACCATAATAAAATGGAATTTATATAATAACGTATTACTCCATTCAATCAATCCAATTCTATACATTGAGTTTCATACATTTGGGTAATATATGATTAATGGATAGAAGAATTTGAAATATTTATTTATCACTTTATTGGTTATAATGACCTCCGCAAATGAGATAAACTTATAATACCCGAATTTGGGAAAAGAATGAAAAATTAATTTAATATTCTATCAGTTATGATGACACCCGCAAATGAGATCAACTTTCAATACCCGAATTTGGGGAAATAAACACATACTCCTATGTTATAAAAATGTGCATAATAAATCTCACTCTATTTATTATTAATTATATCACCTCTTATATGTTATACGTAAATTTTCATTTATGGCGAATATATCCGTTTTAACTTTTAGCCTAAAAACGGGTCAAATTGTGTGGGTAAGACAAAAAAAAAGCTTCTAGAAAATAGCAAAATAATTATTCTATCTAACCAAGTGAGATAATAGTATAATACTTGACTCGTTTTATCCTTAAACTGATATATCCGTCTTAAAAAAGATCAATTGTATATTTGTATATCATATACACAAAAGGGTTGATATACGTTCGTATTACGGCCTATAATCTATAGAACAATAAAATAATTTGACAGAAAATATTTATCAAACCCTACATATCAATGCCCACAATGAAAATAAGAACATCAGGTGTGAATGTTCTTTGCCTCCCTCTTCACCTCTTCTCTCCCTCTCAGATTTCCTCTATATAATACTGAAAAAAATTTGGTACTCACTATTGCATGTTACTTTTCTTTGTATTATTTTTTTTATTTTTTATGCCATTAATTTAATTGGATGTTCGTATATTTTTTTTTTTTGTAAATTATTTTTGTAGTTGATCTTAAATATTCTGTTATTTATATTTATGAGATGATTTCTGTGACAACCCTCGAGAATGCGGAAATATAAAACATACAAGCATGTGAAATAATATGCGGAAATACGGTATTTTAAAAACTTTTATACATGCAAGATAGATAATACGAGGAATGTCAAAATATTACAAACTAAGTACGAAATACAACAAAGAGACGGGGTCTCTTAAAATGTTAGCAAAGAACAATTGTTTAGCAAAACTAGCTAAAATCGTCTAGAG
>JAIUZE010018045.1:0-22294 GCA_022085475.1 Heliosperma pusillum
CGACTCGAAACAATAAATTCTATTTTAAAAACTTAACCTTGCTGAAAAGTATCCTTAAGAAATTTTACTAGAAAAATTGGGTACTTTTCGGGTTGTTACATGACGACTGCTAAATCTACACCAATTAGACTCTACTCTTAAACCACAAGACAACAGCTAACGAAACGATAAAAATAAAATACGATCTCTATACATATGCCCAACACATACTTACTATAAGCTCTCAAAACTCGATACTTTAACGAACTCGCAGAGTCTCGCATTATCACATGACCGCCATAACAAACCACCAAACTAGTGACACAATTACACAACGGAATAGCATACAAACTTTGATAAAGATAATCTCATTCGACACGCAGATACTACCAATACTTCGCCCAACCCTTGCCTCTAAGCACTACACAAAACACTCATCTTAAGTCCACTTACTACATCATACGAGTAACAAGCTAATAACAACACATAGACAATCTCAAAAAGAAATCTAGATTCCAATATATCCCAAACAAAACCCTCCAATCCACGCAACTACGACGCATTACCATCCTTTCGCTTACAAATCTACATTCTTGCCACCCAATACCACAAAGATTATCTTGGAAACACAACTAGTTGGGAACTACCACCTCAACATCTCACATTCCCTTATTAACATGAAAACAAACCGCAAAACCATTACACTTGAAACTACCTCTTCACTCAACTATATCATTCACCCAAATAATACTATAGCCTCTTCATAACTTTCTCAACTCAAACCCCGACTAGTCTTCTTTTATCAACGCATCTCTCCCCGCAAAATGACCCACAAGGTACTAAAAAGATATCTCAAGATAGCTACCAAATATAATCACAATAAGCTCGCACATTCCCTTTTGTGACTTAATAGTTCTCATTCTTTGTTTACTCCTACATCCTCTTGAAAAATTCTACTAACGACTAACAACTCTATCTGAATATTCATTCATAATTTCTCAATAAAATCTCTTGTTTCCCATTACATCAACCCAACACTTCAGACCGCCAAATTTTATAAGAACGATACTCTATCGATACATCATCAAATACACACACATCTCACACAAATCACCCTTACAGTACTTCCGAGGTCATAAACGATTCCACCAAAAATTTCATACCCCTCTTTGATTACTATCCGACATTTTCCCACAAAAGGTCATCTTCTAATATATATGTCCTATTATTTTATCATTAAAATCACTCCTCATCTTATTGAAAATAATTAAGTCTTTCATTAACTCTTTCTTACCAACTATGTCCTTTGCATCCTTCACACTTACCTCAAGCAATGTTCCTCCAAATATCCCTATTCTAACTTGCCTCATTCTAATTCAAATATTCTCAATCCCAATCAATTCATGAATTCATAAATATCATTTCATTTACGCTATTCTATTGCTTCAATTACTCCCATTCTTTACCAATTCACCATGTATAATTCTTCAAATTCGCAACAATTACAATTACTCATTACTCCAAAGATTCACTCTCAACATTACCATTCTCACATTATCATTTGTTCATATAAACACACACGCCACTATATATTGCTCAACACACAACATCATTACACATCTCATATCAGAAAACCGATTTTCACTTTCAATTTCTCTCACAAGGCTCAACAATCTATCCGTCCTAACAATATATAACCACACATATTTCTCACAAAACAAAACAATCATGGGGCACAATATTCACTGATAGAATCCGCCAAACTCACTCCCCAAGATGACACTTCCTTGCACATATTCAAAATACAAGACAATTAATCACATAACTAAAAACAAAAATACATTGACATAATAATTTCAAAATTCACGCGCTATGGCGAAGCGACTCGGTCGAGTACAACACACTCGGTCGAATACAAGATACTCGATCGAGTTCACGCTCTACTTGGTCGAGTACGATGCACTCGGTCGAGTGCATACTGTACTCGGTCGAGTGCATACTGTACTTGGTCGAGTACAAACCTTTGTAATCATCCATAAATAAAAATTTAAGACACTCAGTCGAGCGCAATAGACGTCTCAGCACTGACCATTGTTCGTAAAACAAGCATATCTCCTTCAATTCTAAGTCAATTTTGGCACGTAACCTATATTTAGAACCGTAACAGGACAAGATATTACCTCCACTTGGAATTACCTCAATATCATTTCTAGAACACAAGTTATAAATGTTTAAAGATAGACCTTCCATAATTAAACTTCATACAATTCAAATTTTGTTACCAAACAAAATTACAATCCTTCAACATACCTCATATCACATAAAATACCACAGTTCCCAACCATTTACATGTTCTCATCATTTCAACATATCAATATGAATTAACTCAAAATCATACTCAATTCATGCCAATTATTCCACATAACTTTCCCATAACACACATACTTCATATATATAACATATGGTACAACCATAATATACATTTCATGATTTAATCACATTCATTCAGTTCATATACATCTTATACATACTTCACATAACCATACGTAATTCATATATACATGCTTGCCAATGATAAACACATTCTTATTGCTTATAATCACATCCGTTCACACATGTCTCATTCCATACATGCTTTACATAATAGCATCATATTCCATGTTCCGACTCCACCTCCAATTCACATCATTCTCAAGAATCATACATAAGAGTTCACATCAAGTAAACTTATACGCTCCGAAATTTCCCCGTTGTTACCA
This sequence comes from Heliosperma pusillum, assembly GCA_022085475.1. Classification (NCBI taxonomy): domain Eukaryota; kingdom Viridiplantae; phylum Streptophyta; class Magnoliopsida; order Caryophyllales; family Caryophyllaceae; genus Heliosperma; species Heliosperma pusillum. Next base: position 2,739 of record JAIUZE010018045.1, read on the forward strand.
GCTAAGAGCTATAGGGGAAAGATTGTGATTTCGGGACGTATCCTAAATCTTTGCGGTAGCGCCCTATGACTCCTACCCGGGTCCATTTTATTAGACGCTCCTAATTCATTTGGTTCATTGGCTTTTACGTTCCGAAATCGTTCTGTGACAACCCTCGCGAATGCGGAAATATAAAACATACAAGCATGTGAAGTAAACTGCGGAAATACGGTATTTTAAAAACCTTTATACATGCAAGATAGAAAAATACGAGGAGTGTCAAAATATTACAAACTAAATAAAAATAACACAAGAGACGTAGTCTCTCAAAGTGTTAACAAAAGACCAAGTAATTAGCAACTAGCTAAACAACGTCTAGAGGTGTTTCATCCAGGGACAACGCCCGCTAGCTCACACCCGAACCCAAAATAGCATAACAAAAAGCCATCATTGCAAGCAACCTGTTCATTCATGAAACATGACGCCACATCAGTGGGGAGTAACTCCCGGGTTCTCCCAGCCATATCACATTAAACGTACATATAAGGAAATACAAAAGTAAAATCATGCATATATAGATATACATGTGAGTTACAATAAGAATAGATAGGCAATCCAATATATAATGATAAGATCATGTGGAAATCAAATCCGAATCCATCATGTTTTTCAAAGACTCGGGGAAGACACTCTCAGGCAACCGAATACGCTCACTAGGGCTTGCATCTCACCGTTAGCGGTATAAGTTTGATAAGATTGAGACTCGACAAACAAACCATGCCAAGTCATCGAATGACCATGAATATCCATCATGTAATCACCCATCCACACATAACAATACAATGACGATGCCCAATCATGCAATGACCATGAATAAAATCATGAAATCACGCATTCAAGAACAACGACACAAAGACGACCTCTCTCACGGTTAATGAAACGCACTAGCACCGTGTACATGGCAAGTATGATTAATGAGCATCCACGGGAGAAAAGCCTTCCCTGAACGCATACACGATTTAATCCATTTCGTATATGTAGACTAATTTCCTCCTGGTAGGACGACGATAATAATACGGTTTCTAATCTAAACCTGGCCAGATTCTCGGAATACACGTTTTCCGATTCGACATGCGATGACGTTTCGCATCCAAGACTCGGTCAATCATAGACGCCGAGTACCCCAAATTCGGTAGATCAATTCACGAAAGAGGCGGAAAAGAGCTCAAGCCTCATAACAAGCGGTACGCTACATGCAAATAACACCACCTCGCAAGTACACAACATTTGACGGCCTGGTCGATCAACGCAAAGCGTTCAACTCCCAACAACGTCGTCGTATGCCCACTACACATGCAATTAAGCAGTAGGATACCTCTCCGTTCCGACATTCTAGCCTTACGAACGGGAAGGTAGCCAAGGGAATGAGAGTAAAAAGCACAAGACAAAATAGTGCTCAAACCGTATCATTTGTAAAAACCGACTCAAAGGGGAACATATCACAAACCGTCACAAAACATGAGAATATGGCATTATATAAATGTAAATAGGATAAACATGAATCAATACATGATACATAAGCATTAGAACAAGTTTATGAAGCATAATGAATAAAAACATAGATCACCTCTCCAAAACAACGTTGTTTGGAAACCAACGAAAACAAGGGTCCACTTCAAACGGTCATAACTAGAGTTCTAGACATGCAAATACAGAAATTCCAAGTCGAGGTGATAGCTTATCCTCTTACGGTTCCAACGAGATGTCACACGCCCAAAACAAGCAAGTAACGAAGGAGATATGATCATTTTACGAAACGTTGTCAGTGCAGTGAAACTGCACAAGTCACGACCGTGACTTGTATTTCACGCCCGTGACATGTGTTACCAATTCACCCGTGAGCCTTCAACATAAATTCAATCCTATCATTTCCAATTCGCATAATCCATTTCTAATAACTATCAACAATCAATATTCATCATCAACAATCATCAAATAACAACAATCATCATCCATAACATGATTCCTAAACTTACTAATCGTATTCTAATACGATTTCTAGCATATAAGCATGTAAAACACGTAAATGATATCGAGTAACCCTTCACCGTTACCTTTTCGCGTCTTTAAACGTTTCTAAACCTTCCTAGTCTCCACCTACATACAATTAGATAATAAAAGATGAATATCATTCACCTTGAGAAAGACGGATAATTTAAAAAGCGAGAAAGACGGTAATTTTATTACCAATACGGATAGAGGAAGCTAAGTGGGGAAGAATAAGACGAACTTACGTGAATTTCAACAAGAAACGAAAGAGCTATGATGATTCTAATAATGGATCAAAGAGGGAGGCAAGGGTTTTGGTGGTTTCTTAAGGAAGAAGAAAGTTTTGTAATGTGTTTGTGTGAGTAATGAATTAGGTTAGGAGAGTATGAGATATTTATGGGAAAAAGTCAACAAAAGTCAAAGTCGCCTTAACACGGGATGCACATGGAATCTCGCGGAAATTCCAAATACGAACTCGGAAAATCTAAATTCGACTCGGAACATAAAATTCTATATTAAAACTAAATTTCGCTGAAAAGTGTCCGTAAAATATTTTCACTATAAAAATAGGGTACATTTAAGGGTGTTACAATCACCCCTCCTTTTAAAAAGTTTCGTCCTCGAAACTTGAGAGTAGAAAATAAAAGTATCAAGGATAAGAATCGATTTTCAAAATCAACAAGAAAGCTTTTACAAGGGAAACATTTATGAAACGAAGTTCTTCTCGAAAACGATTTAAAGAGAATTTTCATAAGTGTGAAACTTTATTTACGAATCACAAGAGTGCCCGTCGCGAACGAGAACTCTAGCTATCAAAAATCAAATCAATGTCGAATTAGTGAAATCGAAATTCAAAACAACGTTAGTAAGTGCAGGACTAGTTATCAGACATCTCCAATAACAAGTGCAAACATCCAACCAAACGTAAAATCCAAATATAAAAGCGAAAGAAATCTATTTTCTCCAAAAAGAGGGTACACAAATCATCTTTAGACTTCTTTGAAACGTTAAAATTAGAAATATAGTATGGAAATTTGAAGGTTTTATTAAAGATAAAATCAAATAACAGGACATTACACGTACATAGAGCGACTCGTAAAATTCACACACAATTCAGGGTAACAAAATATATACAAAACACGCAAAAACGAAACAAATCGAACTCTTTGGGATAGGAAGATCAAGATATAGTCAGCAGGAAGATCTACAAGAATTCGACATTACTAAATCTACTAATAAACCAAATCCTCAAGAGAATGCAATTTACCCAATTTGCAACTCATCATTTTCAATCATCAGAAATCCTACAAAAATATTCCAAAATCATGAGATTTCAATCCAATAACCTAAATATTCAGATCCATTTAGTATCCACTAAAGTCCATCGGCACGGTAGACACCACAACAAACAATCCACAAGGTAAAGGAGACTTACCATGAAATTCCCTTGATTCAATTTACTTCAAACTCATTATCCTAACTTTGCAATGAACTTTCTCATCTTCGAAAGTCAAAACACAATCAAAGCAACAAACATAAATATCTAAGATTCAACTAGCCTCATCCAAAGTCTCACGACAAGGGAAATCCACAATCCATTATCGATTATAATAATTCTTTAATACGCCATAACATCCTTAATTCAATCATTACTACGCTCGAAGCTTCAAATACAAATAGTCACATTAGCAAACTATGGAGGTTACTAATCCTCAAGATGAATGGGTTCACCATTCTATCTCTATATTCCATAACAACCGAGCATTCACTATCCAAAGCTTGCAACGAACATTTCTTAATCTCGAACTATGATTCCTTAAGGATAAAAGAGAATTACTAATTCCAAACCACAAATGACCAATTACTTGGCAATCAGACAACCATTCAAATCATCTAGTTCATTTAAAACTCAAAATGAATCGATTTTCATTTATGACGAAACTCCTCAAACTTTGGGTACCGGCTCAATTTCCCTAAAGCAAAGTCTCTTTTAGAATCCACAAATTAGAGACATCAAATTTCCAAATGACATACCAAGCAACCGTTATAGTACCCAACAACAACGAACTATTATCATGATCCACTCAATTCTCAAAATAACACTACAATACCAAACTCCAAATCTAAAATCACCAAGAGAGGATACATTATCACTATTAGGATTCATCCTAGAGCTTAAGTCCTATTTCTCATGATCAAATACAACCTGAAATTTGCTAAATCCAAATACACATATTCTAACTAAAGAATCCCCAAAATATTTTACACTTATTCTTTGAGCCTTACAACCGGAATATCCAATCCACTAGAGAAAAGATGAAGCGGCAATGAGATAGGAAACGATAAGGAATCTGAAGGAGAACACGGGAATAAATAAGGCACGAGATTACAAGAGAGGAGCGCTGAAAATAACGAGGTCAAGGAAGAGACAAAGCAGAAAGTAGAGGTATGAATATATCCGAGTAAGAAATAAGATACGAGCATGTGATTTCTTAAAGATCAATCTTGACAAAAACATTCAAGAATGGAAATGAAAAGGAATGATGGCATGAGTAAGGGTTTAAGATTTAATCCACAAAGTTCCCTTTTCAAACTCAGGGCGATAGCAAAGCAAATCATCTCAATAACAAAGGTCTCTTACAAGGGACCCTCGTACCACAAATCATCGGAGTAACGTACACCTAGATTTAACAAATAGATTACAACCCAATTCATCCATACTTTCATATAACACGGTATCCCAATTTCGGAATTGCAACTTAAACATAATAACATTCTCTCAACTCCAAAATTTGACACACTCCCAAAGGTTTCAAAAACCGAAGAACCAATAAGGAATTCTCCATACTAATATCTTTTCAACTCCTACGGCCACAAGGTAGAACACCGAACAAAACGTCTTCATCAATATCATATAGCCCACGAGTTCATTATTAACAAAGTACAACCTCAAGTCAAACATCATCATTAACGTCCCAAGGTATTTCCATCCTAGCTCACATTATCGAATCTCGCTCATATCTATAATCCTCAAGTAATATGGTTCAACTTACAACGAAACCTTACTACTTCAAACGAGTCTCCGATACCATAAGATAAGCTTATATCTTTAAATCCAAGAACTATAGCCAAAAGCTTTTCCACCAAGCCTATACTCACAAACCCACAATAGGAAACACAAGACGTCACTTAATCTCAAAAGCATTTTAAAACTCAAGGCATCATTCAAACTCCTAAATTCAAAAGATTAAATCGCTAATGGGTTTAGAAGTCTTAGCCAACTTATTCAACCTTACACCATCAAATATCATGAACTATCCACACATTAGTCATGACAAGCATCAAGCATTAAAATCATCAAACTTATCTTACTACCTTTCCTTAGAGTTACAACCAATCATCAATATAGGGTGAATTTAGATATACACCATTTTCCTCAAATCACAAATTCATTCCAACAATCACTAATATTCCACAAAATTCAAAGTTCTTCCGACCAAGTATAATATACCACAAACAAATGGGTATGACATCCACAAAAATGTTACAAGAGGAAGGTAAGGATACCAATGGTAAGATGGAGGAAACTATCAAGAGTAATTTCCAAGAGGAAAACAAGATGGAAGAGAAAGAAGCACCTAGATAGAAGGAAAAGAGCATAATATAATAAGGACGAGAGAATTCATAGATGAGGAAGAAATACACTTCAATTAGGCTTGTAAATCTTTAAATCTTCGGTAGAGGATACTTCTTCTAGGTAACACAATTATCCACCTTAAGACGGTAGATACAAACAAACATAACATCACTCAACACAATCAACTGTTAGAACCTAACAAACATCAAGTACACCAAAGACTACCACCTTAGGTCCTTAAGTCTACCTATCTCTCATTTATTATTTCAAGGTCAAGTAATTTAAGTTTAGGGTTCACGTGTGTGCTTCGGGAGCGTTTAAGCTCTGATACCAACTGTGACAACCCTCGCGAATGCGGAAATATAAAACATACAAGCATGTGAAGTAAACTGCGGAAATACGGTATTTTAAAAACCTTTATACATGCAAGATAGAAAAATACGAGGAGTGTCAAAATATTACAAACTAAATAAAAATACCACAAGAGACGTAGTCTCTCAAAGTGTTAACAAAGAACAAAGTAATTAGCAACTAGATAAACAACGTCTAGAGGTGTTTCATCCAGGGACAACGCCCGCTAGCTCACACCCGAACCCAAAATAGCATAAGCAAAAAGCCATCCATGCAAGCAACCTGTTCATTCATGAAAAACATGAACGCCACAATCAGTGGGGAGTAACTCCGGGTTCTCCCAGCCATATCACATTAAACTTACATAGAAGGAAATACAAAAGTAAAATCATGCATATATGAATATACATGTGAGATACGATAAGAATAAATAGGCAATTCGATAAATAATGATAAGAACATATGGAACACAAATCCGAATCCATCATGTTATTCAAAGACTCGGGGAAGACACTCTTAGGCAACCGAATACGCTCACTAGGGCTTGCATCTCACCGTTAGCGGTATAAGTTTGATAAGATTGAGACTCGACAAACAAACCATGCCAAGTCATCGAATGACCAGGAATATCAATCATGTAATCACCCATCCACACATAACAATACAATGACGATGCCCAATCATGCAATGACCATGAATAAAATCATGAAATCACGCATTCAAGAACAATGACACAAAGACGACCTCTCTCACGGTAAATGAAACGCACTAGCACCGTGTACATGGCAAGTATGATTAACGGGCATCCACGGGAGAAAAGCCTTCCCTGAACGCATACACAATTCAATCCATTTCGTATATGTAGACTAATTTCCTCCTGGTAGGAACGATAAGGCTCCTAATCTAAACCTGGCCAGATTCTCGGAATCACATTTTCCGATTCGACATGCGATCACGTTGAGTTTACCTATAAATCGATATGTGATCACCTGCTCATCCCAATGCTGCTCTACGGATTTACCTGCTGATCACCTGCTCACCATTTCCCAATGGATCACAGCAGTTTTTTTAAAACATTAACAGGGTCTGGAACAGTATATACCTAAAATGTAGTAGATAAGCAATAGAGCAAGAGAAACTGGAGGGCCACCGTAGCGGTTACCTATGCAGCCTCAGGTTACCATCCATGATCTGCAAAAACCACCAATTGACCCTTGACCGCAGCCATATGCGCCGAAATTCCATCTCACTGCAGCGACACAACCCGAAACATTAAGGTGCACATCCTCCTCATAGCGGGAGAACTACGAGAGGCGAACTCGTGGTGTAAAACCGTCTCCCGACGGATCACCAACATAGTAACCATAGGAACAACCCAAACTTCAATCCTGAACTCCATCACCTTCATCATCAATCAATCAAATAATCATAAGCAATATATCTCATCCCATAAAATAGCATAAGTGTACTGAGTAGGGAAACCCTACCTATAAGCAAATCCGGCAATATGCAATCACAATTATAATTCCTCCTCTACAAAGTCTCCTCATAGTATATCAATCAATGAATACAATGAATAACCATCAAATCCCTTTTCCCTCAATTAAATTAGGGTTCTATAACTAACCATAAAAATCATTAATCACAAGGAAAATCACTTACCAAAGGAATTAACACACCTGATAACATTCAATACAATTCGAGCCTTTAGATGATTAGAGATGATTAAGAGGTTTTGAGAGAGAAGTTTTGAAAGTTTTAGGGTTAATTATGAAGTATTAACTAACGAATTTATTTTATACGTCTTAGTTATCTTTAATTAAACCGCTCGATAAAATCACGCCGATCGGTGTACTCTCTCGAGTGCAATAAGCACTCGGTCGAGTACACCGCACTCGGTCGAGTTCATACTCACTCAGCCGAGTGACAACTAGGCAAAAGGCTGCCTAACTGACACACTAACCTTACTCGGCCGAATACATCCTACTCGGCCGAGTAAACATCTCACTCGATCGAGTGACCCTTACTCGACCGAGTACAAAGTGTTCGAAAATACGGAGTATTATAGGTAACGACTCCTTTCAATGTCTCGACCTTTGGTCGAGGTCTTATTTTTTAAGAAATATTCCTCAGTTGGGACGTACCCGAGCCCAAATCTAGTTTCTTTAGGAAGGGATGACTTCATTCTAAAGGCACCCTCGCTTCGGGGGGGTACATATAGAAACTGAAATACTTCCTAGTCTTGAGAATTATCTTGCAAGTACGGGTTCCAGTATATAGGTCTATGTATGGTATCTCGAATTCAGATTCGATAGTATTTACAACCTCAAACCCACAGGACTTGACGGTAGTATCCACCTGTACTTCCGATGTTATATCTCCTCCTGTCACGACCATGGGAGTAGCATCAATGGTTACTACTCCTCCTTTAAGAGGGATTTTGATCTTTCGATAGATGGTAAAGGATATGGCCCTTGTAGCATGAATCCAAGGTCTCCTAAGCAATAGGTTGAAAGATGAAGCGACATCTATCACTTGAAAGTTCATTTGTTTTTCGACTTTCCCTACACTCACGCTTAAAGTGACGAGTCCAGTCACTCGACGCACTATGCCATCGAATGCTCGGACAATTTGCGTGGTCGGTATGAAATAATTCATCTCGAGGCCTAGGACAAGGGCGGTACTTAGTGGGAGGACATTAACTGCGGACCTGTCATCGACAAGAGTCATTGGGAGTCGTATGTGATGGTATTCCACCGTAATATACATGGCTACGAATTGTTAAGGACCAAATGAGGGCAGATCTTTGTCGGAGAAAGTCACTGAGTTAGTGATCTGTGGCCGGTTTTTTAGCGACAAATGAGACCATGTCATCTGGTGAGGTATGAAGTTACATAGTAATGTTCATCAAAGCTAGTAATAATGCTTGTCAATGTTCGAACAAGCTTTGTATGAGATCAAAATAATAGAGACATATGCCTCTGAGGTTGATCCCTCATCAAGTGCCTTGATTACGGTGGTCTCTTTGGGTGGCATTGTATTGAAAGTATCCTCTAAAATGGAAGAGCGATCCGTCTTTTCGACGTGGTGGGGATGTCCCAAGCGATTTTTGTGATTGGACTCGAGGGTCTCCCTCTTCATTATTGATATTTCTCTCTGGGTTCGTGGTTATGTCGCACCTTCGGTGAGATAGATATCATCTTCGTCATCATCCCAAATCCCGTTAACTTTGTTCTCGCTTTGGAGAATATAAGGTGTGAAATCGATAGAAAAATCCCCGAATTGAACTTCGTTCTTGAATCGAGGGAGCAATCGACATAGATTTTCCCGACACAAAATCCGGTGAGACGGAAAATAGGCTGGATTAGGCGAGACAAATCGATATTGTCTTCGAAACATATCGCATTTGTATGATCACAAAATGGGTTGTTCACGTTGTTGGGCCTAACAGTGGGGATTGGGATTGTCCCATTCTCGATCCTTTCTTATATTTCGTGTTTGAGACAGTAGCAATTCTTGGTGTCATGGCCTTTTCCTCGGTGGTAGGCGTAGTAGGCGTTGGATTTGTACCATTTGCCTTGTCATTCAGCAGATGGATCTGGAGTTGGACCGATTGGATTTAGTTTTCCCTGGGCAGAGAGCCTTTGGAAAGCATAAGTGTAGGTACACCCGATGTCGGTGAATACCCTAGGCGTTTGGCGTGGTAGCCCTTTAGGGATTCCTCCCAAAAGGCAAATAGCTTGAATGTAACTAACAGAGGTAGGTGCCTTTGCCTTAGAAGAAGACGCGCCTTGGTATCCCTTAGGCTTTTCAACCTCTGACACCCGAACATCATCTTCGATTTTTCTTCCGACCCGAATAATTTCCTTAAACGATCCAAAGTTTTTGTATTTGATAGCGTCTTGGTAGACGGGTCGTAGGTTCTTAGAAAACTTGTCCACCATTTCAGTTTCTTCCGGCCTTTTTGATAGTTCCAAGCATTCTGCGTACCATCGGTTAAGGAATTCAGTGAATCCCTCCCTCTCTTTCTTAGTCATCACCTCAAGTGTTCTCGCAGTAGTTTGGATTTCAGCATTATCAGCAAAATGCTTACAGAATTCCACCGCGATATCTTCTAATGCCGGGAAATTCTTAAGACGTTTTGTGGCCCTTGGGCTCGTGACAAACATCCGTGGTGATCTAATTACGACGTTTTGTGGATCAACTTGGACCAACTTGGCAACATTCATGACTCAAACTCAGAGATCGATTTCGGTGAGTCACTTGACATGTGGTCTAACCAAACAATGTTGGACAAACATACCTAACTAGACTAACTTGACCCAACTAACTCAAACTCGGTTCTAGGTTTGGGTTAGGTTCGGGAAATGGTTCATTTGACATTTGAGATTAAAGAGGATTGAATTAAAATAACTAAATGAGCATTAAAACGGGCAGCACGCCGGCTTAAAATGACTTGCTTTTTGGTTAAAGAAATTATAATTCTAATTGGGCAGCACTTCGGCTTAGAACGAGTTCTTTGTTTTTTCTTTTTTATTTTTTAAGAAGAGGTATTTTGCGAAAGAAAATTAGGGATCTTTCTAATCCTATTTCGACAGCATTTTGGCTTTCAAACGGATCTTTTATCAAAAGAGGTAAATTGAAAACAAATCTGGATTTTTCTAATCCTAATTCGTCAGCATTTCAGCTTGAAATGGATCTTTTTCAAAAGAGGAAAATCGGGAAAAAATTTGGATTATTCTAATCCTAATTCAACAGCATTTCAGCTTGAAAATGGATCTTTTTTCGAAAGAGGTAAATCGGGAAAAATTTGGCTTATTCTGTTGGAGTGAGTATCCTCAACAATAGTGCGATCACATAATTAAATCTCAATAATAAGAATACAAAGGGATGATGAATATTATAGTCAACTGGTCAACATAAATTGGTAATGATTGGCTCAATTGAGTTTGACGTTACAGTCGTATGACGGTGGTCATCAGTTGATCCCTTGAGGTCACCCCTAAAGGACAATCCCCAATCATGTACATTAATTAATTGTATAGCAATACAGATTAATTAATCCCTTAAATTGAACTAAGTTTATATTAGTGAGAATAAAGATTCATGTCAATATTTAATTGTTATATTACTAAGAATGCATTATGTTAATGAAACATTTGAGATAAGCAAAATTGGTTGATTATAATTACAAATTGTTGTGGATTATATTAACCAAGTATGAGACGACCCATTTTATTTACATGTAATTATAAAATATGACTTAAAATGTTAAGTCTTATTTATTTGTTATGAAATTGCATTTAAATTGGTTAAATGCACATTTATAAGCAATATTATATTTTACATGTCACATATCTGACAAAATGAAAAAATGGAAAAATAAAATGGACACCCATTTTAAGTGGGTATACCGGTTTTGTAGTGTACAAGAGGGTGATTAGTTTTTGTGTATTATTCTAATTGAGAATTAGACACAATCATACACTAGACTATTATCAACACTCAACCTTTTACATTGTTAAGAACAATTGGAAGTGACAACACACCCCACCATGTGGTGGTGTGGCCGGCACTCACAAGTGAATAAGAGGACTACTTTTTCCTCTTATTTACTCACTCAATCTCATTTTGGATCTAATATACTTATCTCTCTACAAATCTCCATCTCTCACTAAAAGAAATTTAAGAAATTCTTCTTGTGTTCTTACACTAATAATATCATTACTAAGGGTAGTAATATATCACTATTAGTTCATAATAAGGGAGTATTGAATATTATTCTACTGTAGTAATATTTAAGAGATTAACGGTTGTCTTGGTGCTACTAATAGGAGTGTTCTTTTACTAAGAACTTGGAAGATCATCCTCTTCAAATTAGCTCAAGAACAATATTTGAAAGGAGTTCAAATATTGTGCCCATAACTATACAAGCAATGTAAGGAAATTGTATCTTCTTATTCTTTTGTTATGCATGCATAAGATCTAAATTTTTTAAGAGTAAACTATTCATAATATGATATTAGAAATGTCTAATATCGAGTTTAGAAACTTACAAGCAGTATCAAGAGCGTTGGTTGTTGCATGCATAATCGATTTATAGTTTTTTCGAGTTAATGTAACTTAAAGAAAACTAGTAATTTGTGTTTTATGAGATAAAATCACAAAGTCATTTTCGTGTCAATATAGTTTGGTCCTAATATGATTTTAGGTCATGATGATGATTTATGGAAATTTAAATTGCTCAAAAATGATTTTTAGTGTTTTTATTACATTTTAATAAGTAAAATGATGTTTAAAATGCTAAAAATAGTTAGACTTATATTCTGACCTTGAAATTTGTACACAATATTACACATGTCATGATAAAATTATTCCTGGTTGCATAAATGTCCCACATTTCAGAACTAAAGTTGAAATTTAAATTTGATTAGTTTTCACATGCTTTATGTATTTTATTTGAGAAAACCGATAACGCGCAACCGATTTTTCTCAAAATTGATTCGAAATTTTAAACTTTTTTTCACATTATGAGTGTCATGGAAATGTTCCAGAATGTACAAAAATTTAAAATTCAAATTTAGAAATTATTGTAATTAAATTTGGATTTATTTGATTAAAATTTGATTTTAAAGTCTAAATTTTGAGCAATTTTATAACAACCAGTTGAATTATTGTCAAAAATTGAGTGATGACTAATTTTTGAATCTTAAATAATTTGGGATAATTAACTTGGACTTAAATATAATTTAAGTATTGTTTAGTGATTTTAAGAAGTTATTATCACGCATTTCCGTAAAACCGGGCTATATACGATACTAACCGTAAATATAGGGCGATTTGGCAATTAAAATGAGCATGTTTTTTACATATTATAATGCTGCATTTTTAATTTATGAATATTATATTTTCTTTTATGAATGTCATAATTTATTTATGTAATTTAATCCTTGTATGGCCTTAGTTTTAATCGATATTTCCCGAAATGTAATGGAATATTGATTTGGTTGTAATTTATTGTGATCTCGTATCACTTTTATTGTATCATTTTATTTTTACAAATGTATAATAGGAAATTATTGTAATTTTATTATATATTTTGTAATCATTTGTAATACCGGAGTTTCCTAAACACGGTGCCATTCGGAAAAGGCGTTTCGAAAGAGATGGTGTCATTGGGAGGCGTGCTTATGAAGTTCAAGGGACCAAAGGAGATGGTTTCCGAATTTGTAATAGATTATATGATTTTCTATTCTAGGAAAGGCCATACTAGGAATTTTATTTTTATGCTTGCATTTTATTTAATATGTTTGCATGCTTTGCCAAATCGACATAACATGACATGCATATTTTATCGAGTATTCGACCGTGTCAATTAAAATTATCGTTAATTCATCGATTTAGTTCACCTAAACGATATAGATAATAAATTGACATGACCTTTCATAATAAATAATTGAGATCAAGCCTTACCGAATAGTAGAACCCTTGAATCCCAATTTCGCAAGGAAGTAGGCTCGGCTCACCGGGATACTAAAGTTGTTACGTTGGGTAAGTGGGGTAATAAATTTTCTTACTTCGAAATTCGGATTGAGCTCAACGGAAGTATTCGCGACCGTAGCCGCATGTGTTACGGGCTTAAGATAAATATTAAAGTAATATTATCGACCGAGAGTTCTAATGTAGAATCGATTAAAGATTGTTGTGGTTGATTATAATTAAAAATTGTTGTGGATTATATTAACCAAGTATGAGATGACCCATTTTATTTACATGTAATTATAAAATGTCACTTAAAATGTTAAGTCTTATTTATTTGCTATGAAATTGTATTTAAATAGGTTAAAAACACATTTATAAGCAAAATTACAAGTTACATGTCACATGTCACATATGTGACAAATGACAAAATGGAAAAATAAAATGGACACCCATTTTAAGTGGGTATACCGGTTTTGTAGTGTACAAGAGAGTGATTAGTTTTTGTGTAATATTCTAATTGAGAATTAGACACAATCATACACTAGATTATTACCAACACTCAACCTTTTAATTGTTAAAAACGATTGGAAGTGACAACACACCCCACCAGGTGGTGGTGTGGCCGGCACTCACAAGTGAATAAGAGGACTACTTTTTCCTCTTATTTACTCACTCAATATCATTTTTCATGTAATATACTTATCTCTATACAAATATCCATCTCTCACTAAAAGAAATTTAAGAAATTCTTCTTGTGTTCTTACATTAATAATATCATTCCTAAGGGTAGTAATATATCTCTATTAGTTCATAATAAGGGAGTCTTGAATATTATTATAGTGTAGTAATATTTAAGAGTTTAAGGGTTGTCTTGGTGCTACTAATAGGAGTGTTCTTTTACTAAGAACTTGGAAGATCATCCTCTTCATATTAGCTCAAGAACAATATTTGAAAAGAGTTCAAATATTGTGCCCATTACTATATAAGCAATGTAAGGAAATTGTTTTTTCTTATTCTTTTGTTATGCATGCATAAGATCTACATAGTTTAAGCGTACACTATTCATAAGATGATATTAGAAATTTCTAATATTTAGTTTAAGAAACTTACATATTCTAATCCTAATTCGACAGCATTTCAGCTTGAAAATGTATCTTTTTTTAAAAGAGTCATTCAAAGTTTGGGATCGAATCACCAAACGGTTTTTTTCGAAAATACGTGTGGGTAGTTACTCGAATTTCGAAAAGATGGGCTTTGAATTTCGAAAACAATGGGTTTGAAAACCGGACTCTAATTTACAAAAATGGGATGGGTTTGAAAAACGAGATTTTTGAAAACACGGCACAAGATTCACATAGCATGCAGTCATTCGCATTTTAGGGATGCAATGCATGAGCTAGACTCTTCTAAGTCTCTGTCGGTCTTCTAAAAAGGATCTATGCCAATGAAATCTCTTTGTTAGGGAACCCACATACTCGTCATAAGCCCATAGCAATATGACACATATGCAGCCGCCAACCTCCATAAAATCATTTTGATATTTAAGTCGGGCATAGTGGACGTCATTTTCCTATCTCAGGACAAACCCTAAGGAGAAAATGGCCCAAATCGTAAAGTCTCGTGGGTTTATGCATGATCAACATAAAAACACATGACATGTACTCCTAATAGCCATTCATTTTCTTTTCAAACTTCACAATCCCCAGCGGAGTCGGAAATTTTGAATGAGGGAAATCGATTCACGCAAATAGTTTTTATTTCATAAAACACATTTTATAACTTAGCCTTTTGAAAAGAGTCGCCACTATATTTTTAATGGAATTTAGAAACCAATTTAGAGATTTTAAGTTCGTGTGAGATTACGTGTTAGGAAGTTGATTTATTGTCTTTAAAAGTACACCCAACCCCGCCCGTTACAGTAACGGTCTTTACTAAACAAATAAATGACTATTTTGAGACGTGGCATATGAGATGCAACCATACTGTGTTAAACCCTAACATGTGAAATCCATTCTATGTCGTTTTAATGCATTTAACTATCGTCGAAGTTATTTTAGCATGTGCGTTCTTTTAAACTATCTAGTTTAAACAGACAAAAGAGAGGAAAAAGAAGTGTCTTACTCATAGCATACGATGGGGGTGACAAACATTAGTGGTTAGTGCATAAGGTATAAGACATAGACGTAGTCAAAATATTAAAATACTCGATCTACTCAAAAATAGACTAAGAAGAATACAAAAACTCCACTGACTTGGTTTTGCTCGATCGAGCACTGCTCAACTCGATCGAGCACCACTCAACTCGATCGAGTACCCTCTGTCTCGACCGAGACACAAACCTGTCTGTGCCAAGTCACCCTGGAGTGTAAACTACTAAGGTTCACAAGTTTTAAGTGATTTGATTAGCTTGACTCAAACTGAAAACAATATTAAGTAACAAGGGATGTTGTTTTATAGATTGTGAGTTGTTTAACTGAAAGATTCAAGGGATATGACTTGGATACAATCCTCTACAGCAAAGCACAAGAGAAAAAGGATTCAAGACTGGTTTTAGAGACAGTTTCAAGTGTTACAGCAAAGCACAAACACCCTAGACTAACCTCAACAGCAAGTAAGTTAAACCACAGCAAAGCACAGGTATAACTTAGCTCACAATACAAGGCACTGATCAAACACCTTGGAGGTGTATCAGGCTTGCTTCAAACTACAGCTCTTAGCACAAGTTTGATAACATTGAGTGATTTCTCAAAGTTTAATTCATTCATTCATAAAAGTCTGCTTACAACAACATACAAGACCTCCTTATATAGAGGGACTGATATCTTGTGAACCATTGGATGTATGTATCATCCAAGGGCCAGCTTAGGATCTAAACTACTTCTACTGACATTAATTAAGGGCCTCACAAGAGGACGAGCTTAACAACTATAAAGAACAGACACAAAACACAAAAGAAAACAGACTGAGCAAAAGCAAATAAAGTAGTTTTTGGAGTTTTCCTGAAATGGAAATCTGTTGATCTTGTTGTCTCGTGCCTTGCTCTGGGTGTTTTGTTGCTCCTTGGAACTCTCCACTCTTATGAGGACATAGATAAACCTGCCTTAGATGAAGACAAGTTGACTTAAGCAAAAGAAAACATCATCTGAGCATGTACTACCTCTGCTATGCTGTTTACTGGACTCTAGCTTTGGGGTGTCTGTTTCATGGGTTTTTACTAGACTTCAAAATGGTTTGTCCTGGGCAAACTTGTAGCTTAGAGGGTTGTCTTGATGGTAGGCCATAGTGGGGGTGGTTGGGATGCCCTGGTGTACCTCCTAGAGGCTGGGTTTGTTAACTGGTCTGTCTGGGCCTGAATGGCTCTGTTTCTGTTTTGAGTGGGTAATGTGGGTTGTGTTGGGGATGGGCATGGGTTGTTGAACCCTGAACTGTCTTCTTCATTGGGGTGGCTTGGCTTGGGTTGCTCTTGACTTGTCATAGCTTGTTGTTTAGACCTTGTAATTCGAGCTTCCATCTGAGGGGTCAAGCTTGTCTTGTATGTGGCTTGATCATCAAGGCCCCTTGGGTGAGCTCCTGCTGCAGCCTCCCCAGGTTGAAAAGGGCTTGACCTCAAGCCTGTGTCTTCTTCTCCCTCAGAGTCTTCAAAGAAAGGACTAAGATCTCCAACATTGAATGTCCCATGGACTGCATACTCTCCTGGTAGATCAATTTTGTAGGCATTGGGACCTATCTTCTCTATGACTTGAAAAGGACCATCTGCTCTTGGCTCTAGCTTGTTCTTTCTCTTGGAAGGGAACCTTTCTTTCCTTAGGTTGATCCATACTAGATCTCCTGGTGCAAAGTCTTTCTTGGTCTTAGGAACCTTGGCATTCTTCTTATACAGATCATTAGCCTTCTCAATTTGTTTCCTGACTGATTCATGGAGTTTTAACATTTGTTCCACCCTCTTCTTGGCATCATAGTGGACTTCTGACCTGCACACATTAGACAAACTCAAAGGCATTAAGGGGTTAGTACCATAGACCACTTCAAAGGGGGAGTGGCCTGTGGCTGCTGATGGAGCTCTATTGAAAGAGAACTCTGCTTGAGCCAACTTCAAGTCCCAATCCTTGAGAGATTTGCTGACTATACACCTCAAGATTCTTCCCAAGGTCTTGTTAGTCACCTCAGTTTGGCCATCAGTTTGAGGGTGATGGGAGGTACTAAACAATAACCTAGTGTTAAGCAGTTTCCACAATGTCCTCCAGAAATGGCTCATAAACTTTGTGTCTCTGTCAGACACAATGGTCCTTGGAACTCCATGTAACCTCACCACCTCATCAAGGTATAGCTCTGCTACACTCACAGCATCCTCAGTCTTCTTGCATGCAATGAAATGTGCCATCTTACTGAACCTATCCACAACCACCATGATAGAATCCTTCCCTCTTGCTGTCCTAGGCAATGCCATTATGAAATCCATACTAACATCCTCCCAAGGCCTACATGGGACTGGTAGGGGAGTGTAAGGTCCTGCTTGGAAAGAACTCTTGGCCTTTTGACAAACTCCACACCTTCTGAGCACTATTTGAACTTCTCCCATCATCTTAGGCCAATGGAATTGATCTTGTAGTATGTCCACAGTTTTCTGAACCCCAAAGTGTCCTCCAAGGCCACTTCCATGTACCTCCTTAATCAATAGATTCCTATAAGATCCTCTGGGAACACACAGCTTGTTTCCTTTAAATAAGAATCCATTTTGCAAAGTGTAGGGGGAATCAATGGTTCTTGTTCCCTCTTTCTGTGCCAACCAATCCTCTGCAAAGTCTGGATCTTCTTGATACATATCCTTCATGAACTCAAAACCAAGAACCCTTTGCTCCATAGTTGATAGCAGAGTGTATCTCCTAGACAATGCATCAGCCACCACATTTTGTTTGCCCTCTTTGTACTTGCTAGAAAAGGTGAATGACTGAAGGAACTCCACCCACTTAGCATGTCTGTGACTGAGCTTATGCTGGCCTCCTATGTACTTCAATGCCTCATGATCAGAGTGTAAGACAAAAGGTTTGGGCTTCAGGTAATGACTCCAATGCCTCAGAGCTCTGACAAGAGCATAGAACTCTTTATCATATGTAGAATAGTTTAGCTTGGCACCACTTAGCTTTTCACTAAAGTAGGCTACAGGTTTCTTCTCTTGGATGAGGACAGCTCCAATTCCCACTCCACTTGCATCACATTCAACCTCAAATAGGCAATCAAAGTTTGGCAATCTTAGGATAGGTGCACTGCACAAGAGCTTCTTCATGTGTTTGAAAGCCTGTAAGGCATTCTCAGTCCAAGTGAACTCTCCCTTCTTCATGCACGCAGTGAGAGGTGCTGCAATGGTGCTAAAGTCCTTAATGAATCTTCTGTAGAAAGATGCTAAGCCATGGAATCCCCTTACTTCTGTAATACTCCTAGGGATAGGCCAAGACTGGACTGCCATGATCTTGTCTTGATCAACTGAAATGCCTCTACCAGATACTACATATCCTAAAAACTTGACTTCCTCAGTCATGAAGGTGCACTTCTCAAGCTTCCCAAAGAGCTTGCTCTCCTTAAGTATTTCAAACACAGCCTCAAGATGCCTCAAATGATCATCCTTGCTCTTGCTGTAGATGAGGATATCATCAAAGTATACCACCACAAATCTCCCTAGGCAAGGCCTAAGCACCTCTTTCATCAACCTCATGAAGGTACTTGGGGCATTTGACAGGCCAAAGGGCATGACAAGCCACTCATAAAGGCCATGCTTTGTTTTGAAGGCTGTCTTCCACTCATCTCCTTCTCTGATCCTCAAATGATGGTAACCTTGCCTCAAGTCAATCTTAGAAAAGAACCTTGAGCCACTTAGTTCATCCAACATGTCATCAAGCCTAGGTATAGGGAACCTATACTTGACTGTGATGTTGTTGATAGCCCTGCTATCTATGCACATCCTCCAAGTCCCATCCTTCTTAGGAACCAACAATGCAGGCACAGCACAAGGGCTTAATGACTCCCTTACAAACCCTTTTACTCATCAACTCTCCAACTTGCT